>CM033030.1:22923533-23121033 GCA_019207045.1 Branchiostoma floridae x Branchiostoma belcheri
GAGTGAGTGAGTGAGTGAGTGAGTGAGTGGTTAGTGAGTGAGTGAGTGAGTGAGGGAGGGAGGGAACTATTGATTGCCCAACCATACCAACAAGCTTATTGTGCTACGATCTATTCGCAAGTTCTTCTTAGCTTAGTTTTTGTCATCGATGCCTTCTCATTCTTGCCATTTGTAGGTTACTTCTGTAGCGCCAACTCCTGACCAAGGCAAACCATTTTTGTTCTCCTCTCCCACTCCGTCTCCATTGAACACATCTTTCCCGACAACCACCCCTACATCCCCAATATCCACCGGTATATCCCCAATAACCACCCGCCCATCCCCAATAACCACCGGCTCATCCCCAATAACCACCCGCTCATTCCTAATAACCACCGGCTCATCCCCAATAACCACCCGCTCATTCCTAATAACCACCGGCTCATCCCCAATAACCATCCGCTCATACCCAATAACCACCGGCTCATTCCCAACCGTCCAACCTGCCGTTTCCTGCCCTGAGAACGACACAGAAGAGGTGTATGCCGGCCAAGGGGAGATCTCGTCCCCAAGATTCCCAACCAACTACCCTCCCAACATATGTCATACCTGGATATTCTGGACCGGTCCTTGGACGTAAGTATTAGTAAATCTATCTAGATATATCTAAAAGTAAAAAGAAAGTAAAAAGAAATTCTTCACAAACAGAATAGTTTGTCAGAATAGGGTGTTGGATGTGTATCTGATTTTGAAATGTAATATTCAAGTGGTCTTTCCCAAGTTGTCATCTTGTACTATTGAGTATTGACTACTTTATTGTGTCTGTTTGTTTGTCTGTCTGTCAAATTGCCCGTCTGCCTGTCTGTCTGCATGACTACCTGTGTCACTGTCTGTCTGTCTGTCTGCATGTTTCTCTGTCTGTATGTGTCTGTCCGTCTGTCTGTTTGTTTCTCTGTGCCTGTCTGTCTGTTTGTTTCTCTGTGCCTGTCTGTCTGTCTGCCTGTTTCTCTGTCTGTCTGTGTCTGTCTGTCTGTCTGCCTGTTTCTCTGTCTGTCTGTGTCTGTCTGTCTTTCTGTCTGTTTCTCTGTCTGTCTGTGTCTGTCAGTCTGCCTGCCTGTTTCTCTGCCTGTGTCTGTCTGTCTCTCTGTCTGTTTCTCTGTCTGTCTGCGCCTGTCTGTCTGCCTGCGTGTTTCTCTGTCTGTCTGTGTCTGTCTGTCTCTGTCTGTCTGTTTTTCTGTCTGTCTGTGTCTGTCTGTCTGCCTGTTTCTCTGTCTGTCTCTGTCTGTCTGTCTGCCTGCCTGTTTCTCTGTCTATTTGTGTCTGTCTGTCTTTCTGTCTGTTTTTCTGTCTGTCTGTGTCTGTCTGTCTGCCTGCCTGTTTCTCTGTCTGTCTGTGTCTGTCTGTCTTTCTGTCTGTTTCTCTGTCTGTCTGTGTCTGTCAGTCTGCCTGCCTGTTTCTCTGTCTGTGTCTGTCTGTCTTTCTGTCTGTTTCTCTGTCTGTCTGTGTCTGTCTGTCTATCTGCCTGTTTCTCTGTCTGTCTGTGTCTGTCTGTCTGTCTGTTTCTCTGTCTGTCTGTGTCTGTCAGTCTGCCTGCCTGTTTCTCTGTCTGTCTGTGTCTGTCTGTCTTTCTGTCTGTTTCTCTGTCTGTCTGTGTCTGTCAGTCTGTCTGTTTCTCTGTCTGTCTGTGTCTGTCTGTCTTTCTGTCTGTTTCTCTGTCTGTCTGTGTCTGTCTGTCTGCCTGCCTGTTTCTCTTTGTGTCTGTCTGTCTTTCTGTCTGTTTCTCTGTCTGTCTGTGTCTGTCTGTCTGCCTGCCTGTTTCTCTGTCTGTTGACTGACGTTATAGTCCCGTCAAACTTTCCACAAACTTTTTCGCCTCCTGAATCTGTTTTCTGCATGACCCATCGTGAATACCATCCCTTCCTAACACTTTTCTGGGGTTGTTAATCTAACGACATACACAAACATTCCCTCATCTTTTCCTTCCACAGAAACGTCTCCATCAAGTTTCTTTACTTCCATGTTGAGAGTTATTACGGGTGCCCATACGACAGTGTGACGATTGTCATCGATGGCGCTCTACCGGGCCAGAAGTACTGCGGCGGCGGCTACAACGACATTCCTGCCGGCTTGACCAATTTAGTCATCGGTAGTAAGGTTGAGATAACCATGGTTTCGGATGACAGCCACGAAGAGAATGGATTCAAACTAGGGTATGGAAACATCCCAAAGTTCGGATAGAGACTAAACAAAGTGTTATCTCTTTCTAAATTTATTTCTGTGACGTAAAAGTAAAACATGATCGTTAGACAACCACATCGGTATGTAGTGGCCAGGTTTTGTTCAACTATCTTTTGAACATATGTTCCATGGTCTTGTTTTTCAAAAACGACAAATTCAGACAGGTTGGGTTTGACTTCTTTTTTGGAAGTAGAGGGAGACGAAATCATTGTCAATGCGTCATCAGCAAAACAACTTTATTTGACAAAAAAAAGACCCTGTTGTCCTATGTGACATACCATGCAGGATATTAGCCCCAAGTTTACAATATAGTCCAGGTATTCACCAACCAAGATATTTCTACATCTCTGTACGTGCCATTGAAGACACAGATAAATGCCACTTTATTCTAGCACAATGACAAGATGACTTATCCAGTATGCAACGTCGTAGAAACGGGGTTCTCATCTTTAATTTACATAGGCCACAGCAAGTAAATTTTATGGATGACATCTTCTGCATACTGCAAAAGTAGTGCGATAGGGCGAAAAAAAACAAGATCAAGATGGGTGAAAAAAAACAAGATGGCTACATTTTCAAAAATGGGCACCATAAAGTTGTGATGAATGTTTTAACAAGAATTAAAGGGACAAAACATGGTATCAGAGGCAACAAGGCATTAATTCCTGTACTATGGTGTGGTCAAAGTGACACTGGTGTGGTAGACTGGCATCACCAACGAAGTTGGTAACCACACTCATGGCTTCGATATTGGTGTCACTTTTACAACTATCCAATAAGTTTTATTTCTACAGTCCTGGGTACTTCGCACGTGTCACTTCTACAAGTACAATTATTAGGCTACAACACAACATATTTGCTCATTTTGGTACTTTATCGTCATGTTGACCATCCCTGCAGAAGAAACAAGAGTTCGTAGACCTCAGGCCTGCATGAAATGTATTGGGTTTCTGTAGACCTATTGTGTATTTTTGCCTTTTTGTCTGTGGTACGTGGTTGGAAAAATGAGCTTTTTACTGTGTTGGTTGTGCACCATGCAAAAGTCTGACTCTGAAATTCCATTTTCTGAATTTGTAAGTTTGGACAGGGATGAACATTACTTATTTTGGATTTCTTAAGTATGTAACCAACCACAGTACTTTGAAGTTGTTGAGACGCTACCTTTTTTTGTCTCAGATGGCCCATGCACATGTAGTTACTCTGTCACATGATATACTAATATCTTCCTATTTCAATGTACTGACCTAATGCAGCTGCTAAGTCTCCTTGGTTTGTGTTCTTCCAATGATATTCATTAAAGATTTATTTCTGGGGTGTTATTCACTTGACATCGGAATGTTACTCGCATAATTTGACCAATGATACTTTTATCTGTAGTTCCATAGACATTAGACAACATGAATAGTGGTAGCCCCCATGCAGCAGCAACAGTTAGTCCCCAGGGTGGTATGATATTTTCATTCAATCCATCCAACCCAAACCTAAATCTCCTGTAGTATCTAAGCCAAATTTAACAGCATAATTTACTATGAAAAATGTCCTTGTCAATCCCATTTATAGATGGCAAGCTGCTGGCAATGGAAGCTTTGAAAAGTTCAGAAGCTGTTGTAGTCAAAGCAAACACCCAGCAAACATCCCCACAAACCAATGAGCAGTTGCTTAGAAGGGGAATTTCATCATATATTTGCCGCGACAAAATGCAACAAACGATACTGAATTTAAAACAGAACAAAGCTAAGCCTCCACCACTTAACCCTGCCTGTACCATAGATTAAGCAGGCCCAAAAACCAAGCGAATATGACTAGCCCAAAACAACAAATTACCTGTATACAGTATGGAAATGGCATTACCAAAGAAACAAAAAGAAACACAGGACAAATCATACACATACCTTTCTCTTATGCCCACACTCTATACAGTTCTCCTCCACATTAGAAAATTGCATCTTCTTCTGTTTAAGTTCAAGTTCAACCATGATTGCCAACAGGGTAAATGAACTTGTACCGGAACTTAAAACTCAGTACTATACAGCTCTAGAAACACCACAAAGAGTAATAAGCAAACTCCAATTATACCTGACCAACAGATATATAATCTGGCACACTCCCGTCATCTGGCAAACTGTCAGTGCCACTAAGTAACCTGATACATTGAAGGTGGCCCAGGCCAGATGATGGTTCTACACCCAACCATAATCTGTTTTTAAAACCAAGCAGATATTGGGAGGATGCCCCAACCACACTAAAACAGGGTCAACCTATACAGTATCAAGTTCAAGCACTAGGAGGCCCAAAATCAAACCTGACCACCAGGACACCACAAACAACTCACGTACCAAATGGCAACACAATGGCACCTTGCGTTCCGGAGATACAGCGCACGCCCCGTGTCCGCACAAAAGGTAACCTAAAATGTCAAGTTCAAGCACCAAGGGCGCCAAAATCAAAATTGAGCATTATTCAGCCACCGCCGACACATGTGCCAAATATCATCGCGCCAGCACCAGCCGTTCAGAAGATATAACTCCGGAAACACCCCTCCCGGACACAAAATTCGACCTGCCGGGTCAAGTTCAAACGCGACAAGGCCCAAAGTCAATCCTAGGCAACAGGCAACAACCCCCCACCCATGCACTAAAAATCGTCGCAATCGCGCGTATCGTTCCGGACACACAGCGCCAAAAGTGCCCCAAAAACACCAAAAATGCCACCTTCAATGTCAAGGTCAAGCGCCAGGAGGCCCAAAATCACACCTGAGTGTCAGGCTACCACCCCCAACCCACGTACCAAAAATCGTCGTGCTCGCACCATCCGTTCACGAGATACAGCGCCCTACATCCCCGGCTACCGAAAAGTTTCCACCAGCATCAAAACCATACCTGCATACATGCAGGTAAAAAATTCTTGTTTTTTTTCTGAAATCAGGCGAAAATTAATGCGCTCGCTGATGTCATCCATAAAATTTACTTGCTGTGTCCATAATTGTAAAGCCATTTTGATTTGATTATATGGATGACATCCGCGCGCGCATAAATTTTCGCCCATTTCCAAAAATACAAAAAAAAGTGAGTTTTCAGCCATACTCTGAATCACACAAAGCAGCTTCAAAATAAGCAAATATATGCCGTGGGCTCCAAACATAAATATCGGAAAAAAAGTATATCAATTTGAAAGAACATTCCAAAGAGGATGTCAAAGAACATATTCTGTGTGTTCAGTCACTTATACAACCTTCCTGACCACTTAAATGTTACAATGAATGCAACTTTTTTTACTCAACATCAGTTTTTGGATTCCCAGAGCGGCTGTCATCTATATACGTATAATCAAATCAAAATGGCCTTTAAAACATGTACACTAGCTGTACATAAATTTGTACATACTGTAACATATCACACACACAATGGAAACCATACAACATGTGCGGGTTCATTACCTGTTACGTTGCATGGCTATGGCACGGTTTCTGACACACAAAAAACAGAGGACAGAGGATTCAGTAAGGCCACACCAAGTAAATTTATGGATGACATCAGCGCGCTCATTAATTTTCGCCTGGTTTCAGAAAAAAAAACAAGAATTTTTTTGGGAGATGGTCAACATGACGAGAAAGTGCCAAAATGGGAAAGTATGTTGTGTTATAGCCTATTGATTGTACTTGTAGAAGTGACATTAGCGAGGTAGCCATGACTGTAGTTATAGAAGTGAAACCAGCTGAATAGTTGTAAAGTCGGCACCGCTATGGAAGTCATGAGTATAGTTGCCAACTTGGTAAGTAATACCAGTCTAACACACTAGTGTCACTTTTACTACACTAGTTCACTTCTTGAATACAGGAATGAAGGATTTGTTGTCAGTGCTTCCATGTTTTGTCACTTCAACTCTTGTTACAACGTTTATGCTGTCTATTTTGAAAATTTAGCCATCTTGTTTTTTTTACCCATCTTGTTGTTTTTTTTCGCCCTATCTCATTATTTTTTGTAGTCTGCAGAGGATGTCATCCATAAAATTTACTTGCTGTGGCCTAATGCACAACTAGAGACAACACATATTGTCTTCTTGCACCGGGCTGAGACTTGTACTTGTATCTTGTATGTTACTACTAACTTTACATTTTGTAGCACCATTGCTAAACTATATGTTTGACGTCTAGCACTCAGAGAACGGAACAGAATAAAACTATATAAAACATTCAGTAATGCACAACTAGAGACAACACATATTATTGTCTTCTTACACCGGGAAGAGACTTATACTAGTATGTTACTAGTATACATTTTGTAGCACCAATGGTATATAACTATGTTTCACGTCAGAGGACGAAACGGAATAAAACTATAGTGCAGCCTAAATTGGGTTACCAAAAAGACACGTTTTCATCTACAAAGAAGCGCGTCCAAGAAGAATGGTAGTCTGCCATCTTCCTCTTTGACGATTATGGCAGCAGTGGTAAGTTCAGGTAGACGGACTAGCAGCGCACCCACGCGACAAGGATCTGCACTGCAGTTTTCCGTAAGGCACAGCTCGTCCAGCAACTGGTACAACACAGGCGTCGTGTCGAAGGGGCCATCTGAGGAAGTACAGTACATCGAAGTCGTTAAAATGACTGGATCTTTACCACTACAACCTTCCAAATTAATTCTTCCTAAATCCTGTAAAGTTTTGAAAAAGTCATTGCCTTGTCCTAACATCTAAGTTGCCCATCTAACCAATATATATAATATTTGCCTCATATGATATTCTATGGCTGTTGAAAGGGGTGGGTACCGGTACAGAAAATTCAGGTACATGTACGGTCCAGGTCCAGAGGATCATGTCCAGGTCCGGACATGAACCTGGATCTGATCATCTGTGAACATTTGTAAATGGTTGATACTCAAAACAATGGTCCATTTCGCTACAAAGGAACCGGTTTGCTGGAATATCTGACGTCCATTTGCGTTTTAAAATCCTATCTTCATATGCACGTAAACAACTCTAAATGCTTCTGTTTTATACCAAGTTTGACAGTAGCAACTCGGTAAAAATAGCTATCATAACTTTCGAATCGGTCCAAAACCCGGTTCACTGATTTTTTTCAGCTGCGGTTTTTCGTGGACCGGTTTAACAAGAAATCGGTTTTGTACCGGTACACACACCCCCTAGCTGCTACCACTCAGGTATTTTCTAGGAAAAGAGGACTTGTTAATGACCTTGATTGAATAGCACCATGGCCTTCAAAATGACGTATTCTTCCCTGCTCATGTGCAACTTCTGCAACGTCGTGGTCACGTGGTGCAGACGCTCCAAGACGTCAGTAAGTTCGTCTGTCTGTCCTTTTCTCTCCCCGCTGTCCCGGGTGTTGTTGTGAGGCGTGGATCCTGTGTGCAAGAGACATGAAATGAAATGCATATAAATTATAATAAGAACAATGTTCTTCATACCATCGACACAGTGGAGTTTGAAAGGAAATTTAGACAACACATGTGCCAGCACATGTTGTGCAATTATCCAGATGGTGCAATAAAGCGTAGCTATCAAGCTGGACCGCATCAATACGGGACTTTGGGATTCCGTGCAATTTACAGAAGTGTGCAGTTATCCGTTGTGCAATTAACTTCTACCGTATCTTCTACCGTACTAGTATGTCTATGTTTGGTTGTGTCGTTGCAGAATGTAGTACAGTAGAAGCCACAACGGATAACTGCACACTGCTGTTAATTGCACGGAATCCCAAAGTCCCATAGTGATGCGGTCCAGCTTGATAAATTTGCTTTGTTGCACCACCCGAATAATTGCACAAAATGTGCTGGCAAATGGGAGTGCAATTAAACGACTTCTTCTGTAATATATATATTGGGTGCATTTGCAGCCACCAGGTACCCAATGTGTTGAGTATTGAGGCTGATTAACGTGGTCGACGCACGTCCCTACCGGAAGACAATTTCGTGGAATTCTTCGTGAGGCTACAGCATAATAGTAGATTGGACTCGTTCCTCAGCTAACCGACATAGTGCGATAGATGTCGGTTAGCTGAGGAATGCGTCCACTCTACTATATACTGTTTGTGTCGTTGTCTTTTGCGCAAGCTTGTTGGGTGTGTTGGTGTGTGGCAGTATAAGAGAACGAGACAGAAAGAGAGAGAGGAAGAGACACTTGCAATTTACCTCGCAAAGTGGCGAGGTACTTCTGTAGTCTCAGCTCATTGTAGTAGATCCTCTGCATCAGCGTCATCCGGGGTATTTCTGTGACGTCATCCTGTTGCCTCGGATACAGCCTGGGCTGTATGATGCTGTCCATCAGAGTCAGCTCCATCCACTTGTTGCTGAGAAGTCTGGACAGGTCCTGCTGTCCGAACTTCTCCTGGAAAGGGAACTTCTTCAGCCACCTGAAAGTGACACAGACGAGCATTTAGGGCTGAATTATAGATTTATCAATATATCAATTGATATATTACTATTTATATTACTATTCTTGTGCGTTTGTCTGTCCCTGCTTATAGACTACAATATCAGCAACGTTACCAGAGAGTCTGTGTAATGTACTTGTGACATTTCCTAATAAATGAATAAACTCCGATAAATAAATAAATTATAGATTTACATGTAAACTTAGGTGCACCCCTCCCACGACCCTTACCCTATGTATGGAGAATGGATAAAACGATCTCAACGATGAGACGATATATGAGACATTCAGTATGCATGTTATTTGTGGTGATCGATCCATGAGTTTACAATGATAATGGATTTGATACCATTACAAAGGAAATCACACACGCTTTGTATTGATTTATAATACATTAAAATTGATGAAGAAACAACGGAAATATGATCTACCAAAGTTGATATTCCAAATTTTTTGTGCCGATTTTAGTAATCACAGAATGGTTGTGAAAACAAGGCTGTGACTAACGAAACTAACCGTACAAGTCTCGCCACCAAATAGTTGCCCAGGTTCTGTATCGCATGCGCAGTATCGCACCGCGCATCCTCCAGGTCGTACAGGATATGCGCATGCTCAGTTGCCTCTCCGTTAATCTTAACGTTCACCGCTGGTTCTTCGCACTTAATTTGAGGACAAAAAATGCCTTGATTAAAGTTCGATTTCTACACATTCTTCTTATATTCTTGCAAAATTAAGGACACTTGTGATCCTAAATCGTATCTACATTATCAATCATTTTCAATCTCCAAATAATAATAACCTTCTATTTGAAATGTCAAAGCCATAGACCAATATGATAAGCAATGAAATAGCAATGACTTAATGAGCACTATAACTACTCATACAGTTGACACAACATCTTTTCTACCAACCGCGAGAAGCTCTTGCACAAGCCTGCTGTTGGAGACTACCGGATGTGACGTCAGACTTTCTCGGCTGTCATATCCTGTCTCTGCGTCAGGAGAAACAGGTGCTTCTTTTGTGACGTCATGTTTCTTGTTGATGCACTCTCGTCTTTTCCGTTTGAGTCGTCCTCCGGGAACACGGTCCTCCCGAACAGCTGGGAAAATAAAACTTTCGTCAAGAAAATGCAGGGATCGTTTACATGTAACGCTAGCTAACCCTTTTTCCGTGGGGTACCCTATATCCGTTGTTGTAACAAACTGCAATATTTACAAATATCGGGGTAACCTTTATCCGTTGCTATATTTAACTACAATGTTGTCAAAATACCACCGTCCGTCGACTCGAGATCCCTAAATAGCCAGGTGTTTTACCCTCTGGATAAAGGTGAACAAGCGTTAATTCTCTTTTGCAGCGGCGTTTGTTTTGTTGTTACCTTTCTTAAATTTTTACTATACCTGTCCGTTATGTTTGTTTTTCTGTCAGTCTGTCAGTCTGTCTGTCTAACTGACTTACTGATTGTCTGTCTGACTGTCTGTCTAACTAACTGTCTGTCTGCCTGCCTGCCTGTCTGTCTGTCTGTTTACCTGCCTGCCCGTCTGAATGACTTTCTCTTCTGTCTGTCTTTATGTCCGTCTGTCTGTTTGTCTGTCTGTCTTTATGCCTGTCTGTCTGTCTGCCTGCCTGCCTGCCTGCCTGCCTGTCTGTCTGTCTGTCTGTCTGTCTGTCTGTAACCACGAAATGAAGATATTGCATGTTCCGTCAGACGGATGTACGTGACCCTTGTATTGTGTCCTACAAGACAAGATTTCTAACAGTATCTAAAGGACGACTCAATGATACACACCTGCGATCATCATCCCTTTGCGCATGCACCGTCTGAGCCGGCAGCCCTGACAGAGGTTCCTCTTCTCCATCACCACCTCACACCTGTACTCTCCACGCACGCATGCGTACAGACGCCTGTTCTGTACCTGTAGGAGAGATCACATGCATGCATGTCACAACGATATGTTCGTCCGTAACTAGCCTCCATAGCAGGCTCTCTGAGGTCTTTTTTGGCTCATAATAGCGCAGAATTGGCGTTAAAGTGTATTATGAGCCAAAAAAGGCCTCAGAGAGCCTGCTATGGAGGCTAGTCCATAACACGGCTAGGCTTGCAATGCAAACTCTAGTAGACTCTAGACTATGGCGTAGGTCCTATTTCCGGTCGGGATGTTTGCGGAAACGAAAAATAAAATCGGTTACAAAGGAATATACACAAACGATTCCCCTAGCTATTTTATTTCAAGTTCTGTGTCTTTCCTTGCCTTTCTCGCCACATTTTTCGTTTCCGAAAGCTACCCGGCCGGGTAATTGGAAATTGGGACCTAGGCCTCAGGCAACGTCACATTTTGAAACCGGGGCCCTGTCGGGCTGCTTGGGGAAACGCAAAATAGAAATGTATATGTAAATATTACACAAATAACGCCCACGACTATTCTCTTTACGTTTTGTGTAGTTTAGTGAAAAGTGTAGGGGTTCATCCCGGTGTAAGTTGATCAAATAAATCTGTCCGGATATGCAGTTTGTAAAAAAAAAAACCTGGTGTTATATATGACCTAAGGCGGTTTACCGGGTATGCAAAACAAAACAAACTAGCACTAACCGTCCGTTTGAAGAAGCCCTTGCAGCCTTCACATGCCATGGCTCCATAGTGTAGCCCGGACGCCTTGTCCCTACACACCACACACAATTTCTCAACTGGAACAGACGACAGAACAATGAAAATATGAGTGATTTGTGAACACGTAGGTTGCTCACAGTTTGTTTAAGTGACTGTAAATCTACAGAAGTCTTCAACAAGGGTGTAACGTATCGTTAGGTTCTGCCTTCGGAGTAAAACTTATAAGCAACACTATAGTCGCTAGTAGGGTTGGGTAACGGTACGGAAAATCTAGGTCCAGGTACGGTCCAGGTCCAGAAGATCAGGTCCAGGTCCGGACCTGAACCTGGACCTGATTTTCTATGAAAACTGTGAATGGACGATACACAAAACAATGGTCCATTTCGCTTCAATTGATTCTGTTTAGTGACTTCCAGTGACGTTTTGAAAGCCTATCTTCATGTAAACAAAACTAACTTCGACCAAGTTTGACTGTAGAAACTTTTTGGAATGACTATGAACGCTCCTTTAGATCTACTTCGCTTTTGTTATTTTCTTGGACCAAGAAGCCTGCCGATATAATCTGTTCCTTTTCTAAACGGTCCAAGATTTTTTTCAGGTCCATTTTTTCTGGACCGGTCCAACAAGAAAAACTGGTTTTGTACCGGTACCTTTACCCACCCCTAGTCGCTGGACCTTAGAATTCAGTCGCCCGTTTCACCCATTCAACATGTAGCACAGAAAATATCCTCATATCTAACGACCTGTTTAAAGAACATACACAAACATAACGTCCGCATGGGTGTGACACCATAGCAACAGTGGAGACCGGCCATTTTAGTCTGTAGGTGTTTTTCCTGCACGTGCTTATCACGTGCACGTTCGGAGAGGGCATTCGCGAAGAATTCGCGTCCGACACTGTAAATATTTGCACCCTGTAAGTTTATCCTTTTTACAAATTTACTAAACATATCCTTTCCAAATATCAACTTTTTTTCTAAAAGCTCTCAAACTTTTCTTTAATCGGAAGAAACGTTCTCAAATCTGTGGTGTAATATTTGATTTGGTCATTCGGCCATACGAATTGACTGCATAAGGCTTAGGTCACATTTCCAAACCGAGGCCCGGCCGGGCAGCTTTCGGGAGCGAAAAGAATGATATAAAGACATGAAAATTCACAAACCGTCAAAATAAGATTCATGGGCATGGTTTCTGCATATTTCTAGGTATACATTTTAATTTTTCGTTTCTTAAAACATCCCGACCGGGCCCCGGTTTGGAAATGTGACCTAAGCCGAATAGATACAAGAGGACAGCTTTTCAAGTTTCTAAACATGTAAAATAAAATGTTCCCTTACCTCGTACATGCTCCATTGGTCCCGTCCTAGGCAGGAGCAGCCTGTGTATTCCTCCATTGGCCACTGCCTCCTGGAGACCGTACTGAAGTTCCGGGCTGGCCCGGGGGGTGGACTGGGGTGTCGCCGACAGACTACCCGTCCTCGGCGACGTGGAGCCTAGGAAAGTGTTTGGTGCCTGGTCATGTCTGGAGGCGTTTAGAATCTTGTATAAATCTGATGTACTGTTGTTTGTCGAAGTCTGGGTGCCATACGATGATTCTCTTGGAAGAGGGTTGGTTTGGATTAAATGAGATGCATTTTGACCATGAATTTCCTGACGTCTTGCTGGCCAATAGATATGGGGTGGCTTTCGGGTAGCTTGACCAGACTGGGAGTGACCAAAACCTTCGGTGGTCAGTTGCTTGACTGGACTCTGATTCGTAACATTTGTTTCCAACAACAGCTGTTGAACACTTCGGTTAACCATGGGCGAGGGTTCTCTTAGCCCACTTTGTCCCGGAGAGTATCGTGGATTGTTCGGCACCATGACGGAATGTTGCTTGTTTGGGACAGGTTGTTGTTTAGTGACATGCGTTTCCAGCATTATGCTGTGAATATCAAAGTCAGGCGACTGAAACATCAGGTTTTCTTCGTTTGTTGTCATTGCGAATGGAGGCTGCCCTTGTAGTAAGGATTCTACGCTCTTGCGTCCTGCTGTAGCATCTGACCGCATGACAAGGTGGGACATGTCCTGACTACCGTTGGAGAACCTTCTCCCTTCACCAGAGGTGTAACATGGTGACATGTTAGCTGTTGGAGCAAAGCCTGTTGTAGTGAAAAGTAAGTTCGGAGCTGACGGATATTTGACGGGGCCTTCACTTCCGCCATGAGGCCTCCCTTCCCCGCCATCCTGCCCGGACAGTTTTCTAGCCGGCAGGTCAGAGTAGGTAGCGTCGAAATGCTTCCCGGTGTCCTGATTTCCTATACCTTGACAGACATTAGGTAAATGTCCCTGCAGTGTGATGTCTTTATGAGGAAAATAGTCATGATGTCGCTGTTGAAGTGGCACCGCTGGCTCCCCTTGTTTGTAACAGCTGTACGACAAAGTGTACTGTCCTTCTCGGCTTATAGTGGTTCCGTTTAGCCTCAACTGTCCGACAGGAGACGTTTCGACATCAGTTGTTGCTGAAGATGTCAGACCAGGACGGTCCCGGCAGCTGGCAGATGTGTAGGCCTGTTTTACTTGATGTTGGTTTGTCTTAGTCCTGATCTCGCGTTCTGAGACTGCAGTAGTGTTTTGTCCGACCACAGTCGCCATTTGGTGCGACTGTGCAACGTCAGGATGGATAACATTGATACCATTACCTTTCAAGAGCATTTCAAAAGACAAGATTTGAGGTTGGACGCTTTCTACAGGAGGGTTGGATTGTTGGGCCAGCTTTGCTTCAACCGGCAGCTGATGCGATGATATGTTCTGCATCATCATCTGAGGAACGTCATTCGGAACGTCATTCGGAACGGGCCTACATTCAGAGTTTAACGTTATGACGGGTTGTTGAGACACCTGTTGCGAGCTGCACGGCAGGGACATGGGGATCTGCTGTGGGTGGAACATCAGCACAGCCGGTACTTCGATCTGTATGGTCGGTTGGAATGGCGTAAAAAACAGTCCTCCGGGCTGCAGTTGCTCCATACCATCAGTTTTCGTCTCTGGATATATGGGTTTGTCTCCGGGTTGAGATGTTTGGGCTTCACGCACAGACGAATTCACCGGTTGTGTTCTGACTGTGCTTTTGTTCTCCTGACCGCTTGCAGGATGCAGCGCGTTCGTACAGACAGGGGGAACCGTATGTTGGCCTGAATGTGCGGCTTCTTGTGGCACAGCCGAAGCTACATGACCTCGAGCTAAGTATGAAGTGTACCGCTTCTTTGGGGGACTGCAATAGTCGAAGTTTTCGTTCGCTGGGGGAACCGAAGATGTCGCCTTTCTTTTAGCTGGAAAGTCCTGCACAGCAAACTTATCAACAGGCAGATTATGTGCCAATTGGTCTCCACCTTGGTATGGTCTGATTTTACCGTTTAGTATTGACTTTGAATCAGTGCGTGAATGACCATTTAAGACTCTGTTGACCGATTTTGTTCTCGACGCTTCGTCGTTTTCACACCGTTGCTCTCGTGTTTTTGTAGTTATGACCTCTTTTCCGATGGACCCGACTTCGTTGCCGCAAAGCTGTACGTGTGTGTCTTTCGTTACGGACTGTGCCCGTGCGGTAGCAGGCTCTGTGATCCCCTTGGTACTGTTAGAAGGTTTACAACAACCGTTCATACTAGCGACTGCGAGCCATTGTGTCCCAGCTGTCCTGTACTCTTCTGTACCTGCTCGTCGCAGTCGACTAGTCGCTAAATAAGCGCGATGTTCGCTACAGCTTTCCTCCTGTGATTTTTCGGGGTAAATGTTCTCTGTGCTGTGGTCAGTGTGGTTCCAGACGTTCTCCTGTGCCCCGGTGACGGCCAGTGTTTCGTCATTCATGCCGCACCCGGTGACCCCGTCTTGCCCATGATTTGCGCAAGGCGCCACCTCTTCAACCCCCAGCATGGTTCTGTCTCTGTATGATGCAATCAAAGTGGCCATCAGTTTTCTTTAACTACCCGACAGTGCTGTACAACATACATCGCATATTTGGGTAAAGCTGACGTAATGTCTGCAATCATCATTGTCATAGCAACGCCACGTTAGCCAATCAGATACTGTCCCTGAAATTTCCCGTATAGGGGGTAAGAGACCCGAAGGAACAGCTTTATAGATAACTTTATTGCGTAACAAGTGTACAAGGTACAAAGCATAGCATCTTCTAATACATAACTGCAGTTCTATAACGCCAATCTACTTAATACAAGGGTGCATAGCATTAGATGAAAATGGTCTTTTAAATGATTGGAGGGATTTCTAGCGTCTAGACATTCTTTCATATATGAATGTATACCATGTATATAGGCGTTGTCACATGTCATAATGTATTTAGATTTACATTGAGTACAAAGTCCATTGAGGTAAGTCCTGGTATGTAGGATGATAGCCCGGTGTACAGTGAATCGCGTGTAACAGAATATTTGGGGCAAACAATTTATAGAAGACTTAGGCTTGGGCAAATAGGAAAAGAAGAATAAGAAATATCCAATGCAGTGAATATCCCTCTCCACTGTGATTGGAGGTTTGCAGTTTGTCGTTAACAGTGTATTTTGAATTCTGCCGGGAGAGATCCGGATCAGAGTTTACAGGCTCATTCCCTTCAAACAATCAAAACTTTTCACCTTCGATTCGTGTCGCTTTAGATTAATAGATTGACTTGAAACTAAAGATTAATGACTAGGAAACCGCGCTGACATATTCCTGATATTATTTAACATATCTTATGATAACCAATGATATGTAAGAGCATGGCTTGACATGATCCTCGCTGTACAAAGGACAAAGGTGCTACAAGTACCACCAAACCACCTGTTTGCTGTGGTACCCGGCTTGCAATTAAAGTACGGGAACATAGGAAGGGGATCTCTCAATGAAATAGACGGTGGACAAGAAAGCAAGACGTTAACAAGGGCTTTTAAATATTTCACTTTCCTAAAGAAAAATCGAGCCAATGGATGTTTGATAATACCGACCCCGATTCTCTAAGGGCACAGCAAGTAAATTTTATGGATGACTTTCTTTGCAGAATGCAAAAATAATGAGATAGCACGAAAAAAAAATCGGTAAAAAAAAAAGATGGCCAAATTTTCCAAATATACGCAATAAGCATTGTAAAAAGGCAATATGGCTACATCGTTACGAGTGTCACTTCTACAATTACGATCATTAGTCTACAGCACAGCATATTTGCTCATTTTGGTACTTTCTCGTTAAACAAGTCTTGTTTTTTTCTTAAATCAGGCGAAAATTAATGCACGCGCTGATGTCGTCCGTAAAATTTACCTGCTGCATGGGCTAATTAATGAAAAATACCTGCCAGAGTTTTGATTTTGTCCGGTCATTGGAAGTCGTTACCCTCACGAAATCCTGTCGGCCGTCCGAGTGTAGAAAGCGATTAACCCACGTGCCCTGTTGACTGAGCAAATCGGACGATGTATAACATTAGCGTTCAGCAGTTTCTAGAGTGCACAGCAAATACAGACGTTTGACACGGAGAACAACCGAGTATTCACGCGTGCATACCTTCCCACTGCGATTTCACGCGTGCACACCGGTACCGTGTCACGGAAGCTGAGGCAATTTAGAGCGACAGAACGATTTGACAGAGCGCTCAACGAATTTCATCGATAGAAAACTAATTTTTCTATGCTTTGTGTGTTTTGCTGTCCTTTTACTTTTATATTTTTCATATTCCCGTTATAAAGTCACGGTTAACACATAGAACTAGAACGCAGGGACGCCGCCAACGTGCAGTGAGATACCACCACTGTTATTGGTGCTATCATAGCTTGCACATAGGGGTAGGTACCAGCACAGAACCGGTTTTTCTTGTTGGACCAGTCCAGAAAAAACGGACCTGAAAAAAATCAGTAGACCGAATGCTGGACCGATTCTAAAATGAACAGAATATATCGACAGGCTTCCACGTGTTTTTGAGGCTTACAGGTTCAACTTCAACATTTGAAGAAGAATAGCGAAGTAGAGGAGAATTGATATTCATTTTACCAAGCTTCAATAGTCAAACTTGGTCTAGAACAGAGGCAGTTAATGTTGTTTACATGAAGATAGGATTTTTAAATGCCTATAGACATTGGAAACTCCACCAAACAGAATCCTCTGTAGCGAAATGGACCATTTTGAGCATCGTCCATTCATAAGTTTTCACAGATAATTAGGTCCAGGTTCAGGTCCGGACCTGGACCTGATCCTCTAGACCTGAACCGTGCCTGTACCTGAATTTTCTGTACCGGTACCCACCCCTAGCCTACTTGTATATGATAGATATAATGAATGTACCCGTTTATTCGTCCAAAGATAAAACACTACAAAAGTATACAAAACTATCTCACTTGTTCAGCTAATAATTGATGCCTTATGACGCATATACAAGTATCCTGCTCTTATCTAAGAGTACGGGTACGGTACTGTTAAGTGACCGCATAATTCTGAAGACCAATGATTCAAGATGTTCAAAATGATGCAAGTCATTTGATGGGTGTGTTGTCACGTCCATTAATGTTGATGTTTTTTTTCATATGGTCTAGCGAAATACCATTTTGTTCACTGTTCCTAATGTATATTAAGAAGCTATCCTAAATCAAGCTAAACTTTGATTCGTAATTGAGGACCTAAAATTGAAGCTGATCCAAAAAAATTGGAACATTTTATCTAACATTTTATCCAAAGTCAGACGGCTCCTCTATTCTGCAGACTAGTCTGAGGGTGACGCCAGAACTAGTGCAGGCGTCTAGAGCTCAAATAATAACAAGGCTTTAAACCATTGCAAAGCCTTTCTTGGTGGGATTTTATGTGAAATCTGGGCATTTTTGAAGTGGCTATTGTAGGAAAGACCCAGTACTTGTTGCATCCATTTAAAAAAAATCATCTTCTCCACCCCACCCCCCTGTTTTGAGCCTAAAGGACGAAACCAATGCCTCTGCTTAGGGGGTGTATCTAAAGACTAGACCTATAGAAATTCTTGCAATGAACTTGATAAGACTGGACACAGTAAGCTATCATTTGAGGGTAAGTTTGTATGGCTTGAACTTGTCATTTTTGAGATAATTGCATATTTGTTTCCTCAACTCTCCCAATGGATTACATACGTATATTACTGTGGAAAATTCTAATTCTGGCGTCAACCCTCTGGCGAAAACTTCAGTCGCTTTTCCTTTAGACCAATCATCACAAAATACGAGAGTTTGTACAAGACGACAGGCGTCAAAGCGGCGACATGGACTTTGTACTCGGTGGTCGTAGAGGTCGTTCACCTTGCGGATAAGTTTGCGGCCGGTAGACCCTTCATGATCCTTCATGTCACGATCACTCAGTGTGCATAGCAGGGTGAGATCGCTTCAGTGGAAAAGTGGGAACGAGGAAAATATGACCCATTTGCCCACGTACCCTGTTCACTGAGCAAATCGGACGATATATTACCTCAGTTTTCAGTAGTTTGCGCACTGCACGACAAATACAGGTGTTTGACATGGTGAATATCGGGTAACAGTAGAGCGTTCACGCGTGGACACCTTTTTGCAGAGCGCTTAACAAACTTGATGGATTAAAACGATTTTTTTACGTTTTGTGTGTTTTGTTGTCTTTTTAGTAAAATGACATATTTTCTCCAGACCATGGTAGGGAGTTTGTCGTGAGAAAGGTCATCTTTGGTTTGGAGTTTAATAGACTTTCAAAGTCGTCTGCATCAGCACCATATGATTTTTGACAAATCAAATTCGGAAAAGCCTATAGCATGTCCAGGTCAAAAGATACAAAAAATCGAAGTTCTGCTGCAGTACCAAGGTCACATACCAGGGGGCCCAAAATCAACCCTGACCTTCATCTTCCCAATCCCTATCCACATACCAAATATAATTTTAATCAATGGAGAGGTTGTTGAGTTCTGCTGAACAAAAGTATCCGGACACACAAACAGACAGACAGACACACCAAAAACTATACCTCCATTTTTAATGGAGGTAACAAGAGGTTGTTCTGCGATAGTGTTTGGGTTCCTCAGGTAAGAGAAACGAAGTATGGGTCCATTATTTGCATATCTCCATCCTTGTCATCTTCATGATTTACTATATTGATTCTCCTCTTTTCATCATTTCATAGTTTTGTTACAGTTTCCATCCGCTTCTTAATCAAATAGTGTAATACGTATCTCTGCTAGGCTAACATTTCAAATTAGATAGCGTGTTCCAAAGTCCAAATATCGCACCAGTATACGGGCCTCAGGCAAGACGATCACGTCATTTATTGTGTTCGTTCGTTCATACCCTTGTAGTATTTAGTGTACATAGCGAGTTTCTTTGCTGTTTCGGCAGCCCATTCCAGCAGCTAATTCATCAGTAGGGTATATTTTTACAAGGTGGGGTTGCTAGCCTTTCCCCTTGAGGTCAACGTCACATTTCCAAACCAGGACCTGACCGGGCAGCTTTCAGGAACGAAAAGTATGATATAAAAGACACCAAACTGCACAAGGCGTAGAGGGAATAGTCGTAGGCATTATTTGTGTATACTTTTACGTACACGTTTCTATTTTTCGTTTCTACAAACAGCCCGGCCGGGCCCCGGTTTGGAAATGTGACGTTAACCTCCTCGAACATGGGATATCGGTTTTACGTCCCTTCCGAAAGACGGGTGCAATCCCAACCAAAATGTCCTACCTATGTCCCCTTTGTCCAGTTTCCGTAACCATCAGTTTGATTTCATACGGAATCTGAAAATACGTTATTGCCCAATCATAGCATTTCATTAAGATTTCATATATTTTGTTCGCCCACAGATCCTTCAAGCATTTATCATTAAGATTGTTTCAAGTGTTTTGTCTGTTGAAGTCCACTTGTTTGATGAATTTATGTAAAGAAGAAAACTCTTCACACAAAAGCATGGCGAGCGCGAAACAAAGAAACACGAATTCCTGCGACACCATGGGCAGTGCGTTCGGTCACACCGGTACCACACGGGTGACGTCATCCAGGTGAGGACAGGTGCGTGCTACCTGCGTGAACCAGGCAGACGGGCAAAGTCCACCTGGTCAAAGTCCGCAGACCGACAGTCGTTTCCTCTGGCGGGATTTCGAACATGATGCAAGAATCTGTTCTCAAACTCACGTTGGTTCCCTGATATAATAACGCTGATATAACCGGATATTACTGGACATAACTGGATATAACTGAATCTGATTATCCCTGTCAGTAACAGCCATAATCACGTACCGTTATGTGTCCGTCAGAATGAAATTTAGACAAAAAATAATTACTAACCTAAGCTTTATCCTGTCAGGCTTTTCGCGAATTATTCATATAAGGCCACAGTAAGTAAATTTTATGGATGACATCCTCTGTAGATTGCAAAAATAATGAGATGGGTAAAAAAAAAGCTGCCAAATTTTCAAAGTAGACGCAATAAACGTTGTGACATGAGTTGACATGACAAAATAGGGCACCACAGGTAACAGGTCACTTATTCTTGTATTAAAGAAGTGCACTGGTGTAGGAAACGTGACAATAGTGGTAGACAGGCATCACTTATCAATTTGGCAACTACACTCATGGCTTCCATATTGGTGCCACTCTTACAGATATTCCATGGTCCAGCAAATTTCACATCTGCAACCTCTCTAGTGTCACTTTTACATACAACCTATTTACCCATTTCGGTCTATCTGACCATCCATGAAGAAGAAAAAAAATCCTGTTTTTGTTCTGAAATCAAGTGAAAATTAACGAGCGCGCGAGTGTTATCCATAAAATTTACTTGCTTTGGCCTTAGTCTAGATCGTTGGAAAAATATGGGTTCTTTTGCTGGAAGAAATACATTGATTTCAAGTCCGTGCATTTTTTCCCTTTTTTCAGAGGGTAATCGAGTTCAAGAACTTGCTACTGTGGGTGGTTAATTCCGTTCTTACAGCACTTTTTATGGCCTTTACTAGTATTCTAGAGTGTTTGAAGGAACCATTCAGAGCCGGTGGTCTGTCGAGAAAAAAGTCAACAGTGCCCGGATGTGAGTTTGCACGGTTTTATTTACTGCCAGTGGGTCCAAGGGTCGGGGTTTCTTTAGGAGAAGGCTGCATAAGGCCAATGACCTCTCAATACAACGCGGGAACGCCCTAGCCATGGAAGAGTACGAGTGCAAAGCAAATGAAGATATAAGAAAACCTACCCTGGGTGCCAGACAGGGTCGGGCAGCTAACCAGTTTGTTCGGAGGCCCAAGACAGTTAACCCGCCGATCTCAAATTAGCGCTCCAGGGAGTTTCAGCCCAAAGGAGATTTCGCTGCCCTTTCCTCCCCGGAGCTAGCTTTAATTTGAGATCGGCGGGCTGACTGCCTTGAGTCCCCGTATGAACTGGCTAGCTGCCCGATCCTGTCTGGCACACAGGATTAGAAAACCAAACGATTCTATTAGAGATGCTTTGACTACCCTCATAACTATCTCCGTATCTCTCTCAAAAAGAGTGTGCCACTGAACATATAGAAGGGGAAGCAATAAGTGAATAAGCTTGGTGCTACGTGGTAAAGATAGTACTTGGCACAATCAAAAGTCCAGTAAAATGTCATAGTTACTTTTCTCACGGACGTATCTGACTGCGCAGACTCTGTCACTACCTAATGGCTCGCGGACTTGACAACAAAGCTGACTTGACCGAGAGAAGAACGGCTTTGCGGTTTTCGTTGCGGTTAGGAAATATTTGGCCGCAAGCCATGTTTGTGCCGGGGCGGGCAATGTCGTCATGTCTCTAGGCTCTGTACTTTGTGTAGAAATACGAGGGGCGTTCAATAAGTTATGCCCCTGACTCACTTCCAGTTGTTTGATCTTAATGAAATTTTGCCTTTGTAATGATTTATATCTCTATGAATTATGTTGCAAAAAACAGCTCTGAACTAATTGAGGTTTCTGATGTACTGGTGTTTGAACAGAGTCAGGTGTGAAATGGAACAGGTGTGAAATGGAGCCAGTTGAGTGTCGCGCAGTGATCCGGTTTTTGTATTTGAAAGGACGCAAACCAAAGAAGACTTTTGATGAAATGAAAGACTTATGGCGATGATGCCCCATCATATGACCTTGTAAAACGCTGGCATCGTGAATTTAAACATGGCCGGAAGTCTGTGGAAACAGCTCCCAAACCTGGTCGTCCCTCTTCTGCCATTGATGAGGCATCTGTTGGAGGACCAACCTGGGGTCTTCTATAAAAACGGTGTCCAGAGTTGCATCAAACGATGGAAGAAATGCATAACTTTGGGTGGTTCCTATATAGAGAACGACTAATAACCGTGCCAAGTTTCATTAATCTCCTGCTATGGGAAATGGGTCAGGGGCATTACTTATTGAACGCCCCTCGTACAAGCGCGCGGGCAGCGATGGCTCGGGTCTAGAGATTATACTACAGAGTCCAGACATTTCGTGTTTTGATACGTTGTAGATACTTGTACTACACGATTAAAGCGGCAATAGAGATTATAACGTTACTTCTTTTTCGGCGTGGTGTTTATTTAAGTTTTGTGATAGATATTGTCTGCACGAGTTACAGGTGATGCAACGTGTGTTTGTTTTCAAGATGGATAAATGTTTATTTAAAACACAGTCTCTTTGCTTTCCGACGTTGTTTAAAGCTTTTGCTGTCACATTTCCGCCATCAAAATCTACCCTCATTGGACGCACAACTTAAATCATTAAAAGGTAATGAAAAGCGCATGAAGTTAAAACAAAACACTTTTGGACCGATAATGTTGAATAGGACCCTAAAAATGTGGGACTTGTAGCGGGAACTTGAGATTAAGCATTAGAGTTGAATTTGAAGTCTCGTCCGAAACAAGATGGCGTCCGTCATCTTCCAAGATAGTATATAAAATACAGTTGATCAAAAATTGGGACCATGGATGAATATGATGATTGATAAATTATGTATCTACCAAACGCACTGGAAGTATTTCATCGTATTTCTCGTTCATTCCTGCTTCATATTGATATGAATACATAAAAATTGCATTTTATCGTCTGCCTAAGTCTTGGACCTCTGTAAATCTGTAAAAAGTATTCCTACATTATATCGAAGTGGATGTCTTATTTCTTTGCAAAAACATTTGTTAGGACTCCAACCCATCACAAAAAGGGAAAATGTCATACACTGACCTGTAGCCATACTATATACAACCGATTTAGAACAGCTTTTGAAGCACGAGACAAGTTCGCAACGTTTTTATGTGCTCTCCAATTTCTAAAAGTCGGTTGGCTGAAGATTTACTAGAAAATTAACGCCTTATGGAAGAAAATAGAAAGGAATTGATGACAAGGTCTGCTACTCAACATTGTGTGATTTGGCAGTAGTAAAAGTCGTTACTTGACAATAGATTAACCGAATTAGTAGAGAAACTTTTCTTTGCTTAGAGTCTTCTGTATTACCCCACCAATATAGAAAAATATAGCAAAAGACAAAAGTCTTTGTACCGAGTATCATATGCCTATCATGTCATGGAATATCTTTGACGAATACAAGACAGACTACACATAATTATCCACACCAATATGAACCCAAAACAGAGCGCAGACATTCCGTGTGAGGCAGTCTTCTCGATCAACGATTGACGTTATCACCTAACGAAGACCAAACATAAAGCTCACTTTACCTTTTAGCCACAGACCGCCAGTTCCAGCTTCTAGCTGCCGTTTTCCAGCTTTGCGTCGAACCACAACATCAGAGGTACCAAAATTAAAGAGAACACAATAATTGTTCTCAGTCGTCAAACTTTTTTCTGAGGTTGAGAGTTATGGAGGACTTTTCCAGACAACTTGTTACACGCTCATGGCACTATCCAGACGTTAAGGTCAGTCACTGCTCACCTTTGGTCAGTTTCTGGCAGGTTTACCTGGCGCTTTACACTGCAAACCCCCGATAGTAAAGGTGTCACAAGGCTTTACCAATAGCTACCATGTCTGGCTTTTCCAGGGGTCAAAGTCCAACTTGGTGAGCACGGTGGGATCGCATGCGTCTCAACATCGTGACTGGTACATGTCAGAAAGGGAAAAGAACAAAACGTACGGATTGTGTTCTGTATCATTTGTAGCATCCTGGGTTTTTGCTCGTTATGTTTTTTTTAAAGTTAAGAATATAGTTAACATAGTATTATATGTTGTGTTTGTTCATCTAAGAGCGCCTCTTGGCCGATACAATACAACGTTCACAGCGTTCCCAAAAAGTTTCATTTTTTTTAGAAATGAACGGCAAGGAATGTTAAAACGGCGATGACAAGTACGATAGCTTAAGTTACACCCATTCCATTGTCTTTATGAATTGACTATTTATATATTCAACTATCTGTCTAGGTTCTACGCGTGGGGCATGTCATTCCAAATGTTGGACAAATGCTGAACATTACATGTCAATAGCTTTTCGCAACGTTTACATCTACAGGTAGGAAGGCAGATGAGGTGAAGGTTCGGTTCACGTGAACACCGCATGAACAGAGCGTGATCAGATGCCAGTCACAATTACGTCATAAATCTATCAAGAGACTGACCATTGCTTTCAGGGGGGGGGGGGGTATATTGAGAGATACGAGACCCGGTAGGCTTAGTGAATTCAGTGGTCAATGATCCACAGAAAAGAAAAAGAAGTAGTATATAAACCAAAGTTGCAATTTCCAGTGTGGTTGGAAAGATTGATAAATGGATTCAAAGACATACCAAACAGGGCACAGTCATCACGTGATCAGGGCACACTTGATAGACGCAATAAGAAATTGTAAGAATATTTTCGAAGAATAATATTCACCTCGTACTACAAAGGAATCCACTGAACTTAGCAAAAGGAACATCGTTGTTGTTAACTACTTCCTTTCTCTTTTTTTTCTTGTAAGATAGAAGATACAACTTTATCTCCAACCAACATGCCATTAGCCTAAGTATCAGCCTGGTTAGTTTAGGCTTAGGTCACATTTCCAAACCGGGGCCCGGCCGGGATGTTTTAAGAAACCAAAAATTAAAATATGTACCTAGAAATGTACACATATAATGCCAGGTGACTCTACCGGCCTCCGTCCAGGTCGCTGAAAAAATAGTAGAAATTGGCCAAATAAAACAGAAAATACGCCAGAGGAGTTAGATGGCCGAGGAGTACAGTTTGCGACCTAAAGCTGGCCAACACTCCTGTGCAAATTAACTCTACTAGGCTTTTATTCCTGGCCAAAGTCTACTATTTGGCCAGGCGGGCCCTGGTAGATACTCACTAAGGTGACACCATGATTTCCACAAAAGATTTCCACGCAAATATCTAGTACAGATTAAAACGTACTTTAATACATGTAGCTTGGTAGATTTGAGTCTAAATAAACTGTGCTGTACTCTGCTAGATTCTTTGCACTTTGGCTCAACATTAAGGTCGTATCGACCTTCAGCTAAACCACAAAGGTTGCGACAGTATTTGCCTAATGTCTGGTTTTCCACTTCAGTGACGGATTTTGTGGGCGGGGAACACTGTCTGGGATCCAAGGGTCAACAGGGACAATACACAGGTTTATGGTCAACTCGGGACAAATATTGGGGTCGGCAAACATTGCCCCAAACTTTCTCCGCAATATTATCTGAACTGTGAATGAGAGAAAGCTGCACAACCGCTCTGTGCTTTACGTATTCCGCATGGTGCGCTCTTGTACTGGTCGGGCCAACACTGTATGGGATCCAAGGGTCAACAGGGACAATACACAGGATTATGGTCTCTACAGGACCGTGTCTCGGGACAAATATCAGGGTCGTCAAACATTGCCCCAAACTTTCTCCGCAATGTTATATGAACTGTGCAGGAGAGACTGAGCTGCCAACTGCTCTGCGTTTTACACTTATTCCGCACGGTGCGCTCTTGTACTGGTCGGCCAACCCCCGTCTTGCGTAATTATATTTCAGCCATACATAGTATGGTGAAATATATTGTATTCGTAATGTTTCTTTCTTCTTCTTCTTTCTTTCTCCTGTCAAATCTTCAAAGTGATTCATCTCCGCCGTTCCTGGACCGAATGACCTGAAATTTGGCACAGGGGTAGAATGGGCCAATACCTTGATGCATTTTTCTCAGTTTTTTCATATCTGCCTCTAAAATGATTTTATTGAGATTTTTTTGGTCAATTTTAGACCAAAACTGTATATTTTGGCCCCTGTACCCTGGTATTACAACCAAATGAGCTGAAATTTGACAGAGATGTGCCTTGATAATGCCCCCATATAAATTCGATAACACTTTTGGTGTACACTACAACAAAATGCTTATTTTTGCGATTTTTTGACCAATTTTTGACCAAAAAAGGACACTTTTGGCCCCTGTACCCTGGTATTACAACCAAATGAGCTGAAATTTGACGGAGATGTGCCTTGATAATGCCCCCATATAAATTCAATAACACTTTTGGTGTACAGTACAACAAAATGCTTATTTTTGCGATTTTTTGACCAATTTTTGACCAAAAAAGGACACTTTTGGCTCCTGTACCTTGGTATTGCAACCGAATGAGCTGAAATCTGACACAGATGTGCCTTGATAATACCTTCATATAAATTCAATAACACTTTTGGTGTACAGTGCAACAAAATGCTTATTTTTGCGATTTTTGGCCAATTTTTGACCAAAAAAGGACACTTTTGGCTCCTGTACCCTGGTATTACAATTAAATGACCTGAAATTTGGTATAGATAGGCATTAGATACTTGGTAACAAGATTCCAGTCAAATTTTTGACATAAACAACTTTAAAATGATTAATTTTGGCACTTTTCTGAGGGGAAATTTGTTTTCTTTTGGCCTCCTGACGTGACCTTCCGTGACCCCGCACAGAGCCACACCTGTGCGCGTCAGCCGGAGAGTTGATTGAATCAAAGACCTAGCCAATCAGCGAAGAGGAGGCCAAAGGCTAATTAATATTCATAAGCGGGGCCTCATGATCCCGTATATAGCAGTGTTCCCGCCAGGGGGAGCGAAGCCCGCCTAAGGCTCTCGCATTTTACACTATTCAGAAGGCTTTATATTGTATCAGTTCTTAGGGGCATATCTATGATAATCGCAGCAGTCACTTAACTTCTCTTCAGGAGTTTAGCGTAACACTATTTCAGGTCAAACCGTCAAAGGCAACTAAAACAAACTTTAACGTTACTGAGTTCAACAGTACTTATAACTTGTTATCCGAAGTTGAAACGCTAGCGATGGTATTTTCGCTGCGCTGTTAGCTCCGTGCGACTGTTGTTGACGGTCTTATAACGGTATATTTTGCACCCCTGTACCCTGGTATGAGTAACATTTGGTATAGATAGGCATAAGATAGTTGGTAAAATGATCCAAGTAAAATTTTTGGCTTAAAGTACTGTAAAAGGCTTAATTACAGCACTTTTTTTAGGGGAAATTGGTTTTCTTTCGTTCTCCATGCCATGATCTTTCGGACGTTCACCCCACAGAGCCGACATCTGCACCTGCGTCTAGCCGGCAGGAAGAGTTAATTCAATTAATGGTTCAGCCAATCAGCGAAGAGGAAAGCGAAGGCTAATTAATATTCATAAGCGGGACCACACAATACGTTAACTTGAAGACTCAGGCCGTACAGACTTCTCGCCAGGATTTTTTCAAAGCGTCGGACAGGGGTCCGGGGGCCGCCGAATGTCCCTGGCGGGGTCCAGGGGGAGGGCCACTGTGGGGGGTGGGGGGGGGGGGATCCCAGGTGGGCGAAGCCCCCCCGGAAGCTCTTGCATTTTAGACTATTGAGAAGGCTTCTTTTATCAGTTTTTTTAGGGCCATATCTACGATAATCGTAGCAGTCACTTACTTCTCTTCAGCAGTTTGACTTTAAAATATTTCGGGTCAAAGCTTCAAAGACAACTAAAACCTCATAAACAACAAACTTTACTTAGCTCAACAGTATACAAAAATATTGTACGGGTTGCCATCCTTAGTTGAAGCGCTTATTTATAGCGCTAGTATCTTCGATGCGCCGTTAGCCGCCGTGCGACTTTTGTTGACGGTCTGATATCCCTACGTCGCCGCCTCGCTGATATTCCCACGAACATGTTTCAAGAAAAATACCCAGCAAAAAACGCTGTTCTGCGTCAAATTCTATTCTATAAAACATGTGGGACTCAGTGTTACAGTCTAAATATTTTGTAGAAGCACCGCTGTAGGAAAGAAGGCCCAAGCAATGTAAAACATCACGTAGCATGAAGTTCGCTGTCAACTGGCACACAGCACATGGCTGTTTGAAACTCTAAGTCTAATCAACAGCCGTGTTTGATTGATAGCCGCCGGTCCTTTGATGAAGTCGGCGAAAGGTGCGTTAGTTAGAAAATCTGCGTTTAGTTTTGATACGTAATTATAAGTTAGACAGTGGCGAGAATGATTATTTTCTCATCAATATTTCTCTTCAGAATTATTTGAACTTAATTGTACATCTAAACAATTGGCTTACCTGTGCAATGTTTATATGATTAATGATCATGTGTAACGTATGGCTCCTAGTCAATAGATCAGCATTTTCTCTATAGTGACCACCTGTCTATAGTGGACACATTTCCTAGTGCTGTTGTTGTTTGACCTATACTTTGAACATTTAAAGTGTAAGTAACTTTAAACTGCCAGAGTTTCAGCCCAATAAAACACTCTCAGCGCCAGCCTCGAGGGTATGAACAGACTGACCAGACAGACGAAAATAAATCCTCGAACAAGGTTCAATCGTATCTTCCGGGTCTGGCAGGAAGTTGTTAAACTAAAATAAGAATAGGCTCGATTGCTGATTGCATACAAAGTAAAACAGTTTAACAGTTTTACAGCTTGAAGAAAACAAACGCTCCTACAGTACCTGCACCTGCTTGATAATTATTAAATCGTATGCCCTACTTGAATAAAAAAAGTTCACTGCAATAATAAATGTACCCACATCACAAGGAGCTTATACTTTTTTAAACTTACACCTAGTTATCGTACTGAAAATTGTTAATGACATTACATGAAGTCATTCAACAATTTTCAGTCATGATGAAAATTTTCTGAATGGAAGGTGTGATTATTGTCATTTTCTGAAAAATAGAAGCAAGCTCTGTTTTTACCTGGAATCAATTCACAGTACCAGTCCACTTTGGGGGATAATGTACTGTTAAGAGGATGTTCCATTTTTGCGCAGGGGTGATTTGGAACAGTCCAATGTTGCGTGGGAAGGGGTATGGCTGAAATATACTGTATTTGCTCTTAAGCAAATGTCGGCCTTTCTAGTGTACATGAACGTCTATTTCTGTTCTCCCATTGCAGTTTCTAGTAACAGTCTAGCCTGACTAAAATCGCGCTCCTAGCGGCTGGCCTTACAGTTGCCAGCCAGTGAGAGATTGTGTAGACACAGGCTAGTAGAAAGAGTCCACGAAGTCTCCTGCCCGATTTGTGCTCGTCCGAAGAATTTATTTCTGCTATTGTATTCCTTACTGATTACAATGATACTATGGTGCAGATTTGATCAAAATGGCAAAACACGTTACAATTTTACCACCATTAACTGTAACTGGTATGATTGAACCTTGATGAAACAGCCGAGTTGCCGAAACGTTGCCTAGACGAAACCCTTTCAGGCGTACAAAAATATCTTCAAAAGCCTTACAGAAGTGCATGATGAAGCCATTCACTGAATCAACCGGCTTTTCGTAACGTTACAGAAATCAACCTCACCTATTCTGTCAACTCCTTTGACGTTGTTGCGGCACTATTGTACACCTGGCCGTCAGTCTCAGCATCCATTGTCTCTTTTCTTCCCCTCCACAGAAACTAGCCATGATAATTGGTATTGAGATGTATTGTCGACGAGCCTTAGATTGTTCCTTGGTCACAGTCCATTCCGCGTGTCTTTTCACGCCCCTTTTCAGCTATATCATTTGAAGTTCTCCTAGTATCAATTAGAGTTTCTGAGTGTCTACTTGTTGTCTACTTAAAAAACGTTGTAAAGGTACTTAGACATAATAAGATGGTGAGTGGACTTTGAAAGAGCTACAACATGAGGGTGTTCACCGGTGTTCAAAAGGACTTTTCTGAGACATAAAAATTATACTTAAATCTGTGTCATCACAACGTCTATCTTTAGTCTAACTTTTTGACAGAAGACTTGACAACCTTCTCGGTCAAGTTCCTTGGTGTCATGCCTGTCCATTCTCTGAAATTATGCTCTCATATATATGTGCATGTTTTCCGTTGCCTATCCCAATCTTCCTCCCTGGACGGTCCCTTGCATGATAGTTTTGGCAAGTTTCGATGACCTAGTTTTTCCCAGTGAGACGGCCAGTTTTTCTGTAGGGTGTAGTAGAAGGTCCGTTTTGCCTGGGTACCATGAAAATCAGGACAGACCCAGGAGTAATCGGATGGTATCGTCATGGCTAGGGGGTCTTCGTGTGGACCGATGTTTTACTTGACTACATTCCAAACACAAAACTTCATACTTCTAGTGTTCTACTGCTCTTTAACCATCATCTATTAACACATGTTACAGTTTTTCACATTTCTATGGGAAGAAGGACACTCCTAGGCCGGCTACACTCCTCTGTCAGCTTTTGATACTGCTACTGTATGACCTGCTTGGAGATAACACAAAGGCACTTGTTTTCTGTACCGGTGGTTGCACTTGAGACTGAACTTGAGACTTTACTGAAGTGGATTGTCTCCGTTGACTCAAAAGTAAATCATTACAAACTCAAAGTTCACGGCAAACATAAGTAAATGCCATGTTCTGTTAGTACAGGTATTGTTTTTTTTCCTGTGCGAATTTTCCACCAAAACTCTGAAGCCTTGCTCGATACAATGTTAACGTTGCATGCCAATGTGTCTATTAAAACATCAAAGATGTTGCTTTAATTTTGTAGCTTTAGTTTCCCGACCCTTTCCTCGTCACACTCTGACCTGTAACTCGGTAACAAAGTTCACATGGAACATATAACAATATATGTCTATTTTTCTTAAGTTTCCTCAGCGCATTTTCAAGAGACCACGTCTGGACACTGAACAAAGTTGCTGCAAAGAGATGATGGTGAGTTTTTTGGTCGGGTTTTTGGTCGTAACGTTATTCATATCGTATTTATACATACCCTATGGTACTATTGCCCTAAGTAAACAGTGAAAAAATCTACCTTTGATATGACTGACAGAAAGCCCAGTCAACTCTATACCGCATAGGCCTTGGCTCTTACTTCAGGGGCTAGAAAGATAATAAAAAGCTTCATTCATCGTGGTCAATATAGTTTTCCACGTCGTGTTACAGTTTGGCCAGCCTTTAGGGTGATTCAGGAAATAAACTAGCCATCTTTACCACAGGTAAGAAACAGCATCATTTGCTAAGTACATTTGTATTACATAGTTTGCAGTTTTTGCCGTGAAATGCCGATGCAAATAACTTAAATGTCTGTTTCCTATGCACAGTGTCTATGTAAATGCTATTCTGAATAGAATGGATAAAAAACAACAATCATTTCAAGGTCAGGGTCAACACTGAATATTGCCGCCATATTGTCGTTAGTTTGATTTCCATCACATGACTTCCGATCGGTAGGAACTAAAGGTGGATTGATGGCCTACCACCACCAAGTTCGATTATAGAGATAGGAAAACAATGACTGAATGACACCGGAATTGTAGACCTGTGGCGTAGAATGGGACACACAGCCGCAAAGGGCGAATGCAATATATGGAAGAACGGCTTGATGTTAGGAAAGAAAAGCTGCTCCATTTTTTCCGTCGGGGTCTGAAAAAAGGAGCATTCAAAATCGTTGTTGAGTAGGGGCTATCGATGGCACATTTCCAGTGGGTGGAATCTCCAAGCAGATATTAGCTGCAGCTTCCTTTGCGTGTGTTTTGCTGTTGTGTTCTCTAGTGACGATGATCTCCATTGTTCGTAGAGGTTAGCCTCTACCAGGCTCCATAGGTCACTGAAATAATAGCAGAAGTTGGCCAAATGGACAGGGAGCTTATCGGAAGTTGCCATCGCTCCTTAGGTCGTAGTCCTCGGCCAGTTAACTCCTCTGGCATGTTATCTGTCTATTTGGTCAATTTCTACTATTTTTCCATTGACATGTGGAGCCTGGTAGAAACTTGTAGAGGTAATCTCCAAGCAGATCCTATAGTAGCATAAGATAGTATTTTAAAAAAAACTGCCAGAGGAGCAAGCCGGAGTGTGTTTGGCTACTTTTGGCCAGCTTTGATACCATATTATGACACTCACGGTAAATCTGCCTGGAGATTAAAGTAGAGGTAGCTTGCAAAGATGCATACCACTGGAAAACCTACGAAGCGCTACAAACGCGTTTGCCATAGCCATTACATCTGCTTGGAGATACCATGAACAATTCCCACAGGCTGTCGTGTTCGTGCCAAGCGCTGCATAAAGCTTTTGCCATAGCCATCACATCTGCTTGGAGATGCCATGTACAATTCCCACAGGCTGTCGTGTTCGCACCAAGCGCTGCAAAAAAAGCTTTTGTCATCCTACATCTGCTCGGAGATGCCATGTCATGATGTACAATTCCCACAGGCTGTCGTGTTCGCACCAAGCACTGCAAAAAAAGCTTTTGTCATCCTACATCTGCTCGGAGATGCCATAAACAATTCCCACAGGCTGTCGTGTTCGCACCAAGCACTGCAAAAAAAGCTTTTGTCATCCTACATCTGCTCGGAGATGCCATAAACAATTCCCACAGGCTGTCGTGTTCGCACCAAGCACTGCAAAAAAAGCTTTTGTCATCCTACATCTGCTCGGAGATGCCATAAACAATTCCCACAGGCTGTCGTGTTCGCACCAAGCACTGCAAAAAAAGCTTTTGTCATCCTACATCTGCTCGGAGATGCCATGAACAATTCCCACAGGCTGTCGTGTTCGCACCAAGCACTGCAAAAAAAGCTTTTGTCATCCTACATCTGCTCGGAGATGCCATGAACAATTCCCACAGGCTGTCGTGTTCGCCAAGCACTGCAAAAAAAAAAGCTTTTGTCATCCTACATCTGCTCGGAGATGCCATGTACAATTCCCACAGGCTGTCGTGTTCGCGACATTATTGAGAGGATATCGGGGTTGATGAGGTCACCGCGCTCGATTATCGCGTGCCGCTGCCCTGACCGGCGGGTGTGAGTGCGTGACTGGGCGGCAGATTCTGACATTCACCCGTCACCTCCACTACACACGGACATCCCCCACCTAACCGCAGCCTCCTTCCGGGACACGGGCTCAGATTAGGGGTTCAAGTGATTGTTCGCTGTACAAATCCTCTTATAAACGTTTAACATCAACTAAACCACTTGAAGCCTAGTTCCCAATTCACAACCCGGGACCCGGCCAGGTAGCTTTCGGAACGAAAAATAGGATAAGAAAGGCAAGAAGACACATAGAACTTTTAAAAAAATAGTCAGGAGCATAATTTGTGTACTACTAGTAAATATATTCCTTGGTAAACAGTTTCATTTTTCGTTTCCGCCACGTTTCAGAAATGGCACCAGTTCGTGGTCACATTTCCAAGCCGGGGCCCGGCCGGGTAGTTTATGGAAACAAATAGAAATGTGTACGTAAAGATATACACAAATAATGCTCACGACTATTCTCTTTACGTCTTTTATATCATATTTTTCAATCCCGAAAGGTGCCCGACCGGGCCCCGGTGAAGAAATATGACTTTTGATGACAGTAAATGCCGGAGGAGGTTTTAATCTTATACTTTAGAGTTAAGACATAAACTGTGCGTGTCCATATCCTCCTTGGGCCGGCCATCCTTTTCTAATATATCTAAGACATGGCATAAGTACAACCTGAGTTTCGAAGATAAGGCAAGCCAGGTGAGTCTTTAAAAAACGTATTTTGTGGGGGATAATGTGCAGATATGAACAGGGAATAATGATAACATATCGTACATCTTTCTTCAACAAGAAATGTTTCATGTTAGGGTCCTTTCGAATGTGCTAATTCATATGCGTTTCAGAGTTTGTATCCATTTGAACATCTTGCTTTACAAAGGAAGTTCTCAAAATTGTCGAAACTCCGAATGAACCTACTGACTATAAGTAGTCAAGTCAAGTCAAGTTTATTGCACAACGATTGCATCAGGTACAATGTATGGCAAATAACATGTATTACTAACAACTATAAAGTAACTACATCAGTAAACTAATCTAACATCATTACATATTACACAGAATATGGTGGTACAGTGCATTTCACGTTGTTATCTTTTGTATAGCATTATAAATATATTGGCCTAGGTGGATAGATATGCACGAGATTCGTATTTCGAATTTAGACTGATGTGATCGACCCACGGAATGGGCGTATACCCTTCCTCTTATATCAATACTTTCTTCTTCATACACGAACCTCTTGCTTAACGTCCCATCCGACTGGGACAGTAACGTCTTCCAGTAGCGCATGGATGACGGAGTAGGGAACAGACGGTCCGAAGTTTAGCAATCGGAAAATCGTGAATATATTAGATATAGATTGAAGACCTTTATTGCATATTTTTGCCACACCGGGCTAAGTACAGGTCACAACGAGACTTGTTAAAAAGATTCAGTTCACAGATACAAAATGAAACTATCGTTGGATAGATTCAACTTCTCCTTTCTTTTCTGTTAAAGTGGAGATAGAAGAATAGCTATGCCAAAGTTTATAATCGATGGATTGTTTAGTTGCATTAGGAATATGAATTTTTTTACTAGTTTATTGCACGTGCTTGTTTTGTTACGTACTAAAGTTGAATACGTCCTTCAAACGTCAGAAGGCTAAATGAATGCGAAATATTGGACCTGAGAAATACAAATTCAGAGATGTATGGGTATGATTCCGTGCAGATATTTGACAATGGACTACTGACAGTAACCGCAGCATCACAATGGCGCCCCTGCATTCGAACAATGGAGCACACAGCTAACCATCTCTGTCGCATGATCATGATTGATAAATACTTCATTTGCGGCAAGTTTAATTTTGTTAATGCCAAAGCTGCACGCTATCCTTTTATTCGGTGTGACTGATCGGAATTTCCAAGTTGATGATCGCAACATTTCACATCAGTGCCGAGATAACTGGGGTGGCGAGTAATGAATTATTCATAGCGCACTTGAGAAAGAGCAGAGGACCTTTCTGTGAGTCCAGGATGTGTAACACACTCGGGGAAAATTAAAGTGTGTGTGTGTGTGTGTGTGTGTGTGTGTGTGTGTGTGTGTGTGTGTACGTGTGTGTGTGTGTAACAGTGTGTCTGTGTTTGTGTGTGTATGTGTATGTGTGTGTGTGTGTGTGTGTGTGTGTACATGCGTAAGTCTGCGTGTCTGTGTGTGTGTTTGTTTGTCTCTCTCTCTCTCTCTCTCTCTCTCTCTCTCTCTCTCTCTGTGCCTGTGTGTACATGCGTAAGTCTGTGTGTCTGTGTTTGTGTGTTGTTGTCAGTGTGTGTGTGTGTGTGTACGTGCGTAGGTCTGTGTGTGTGTGTGTGTGTGTCAGTGTGTGTATGTGTGTGTGTGTCTGCAGTGTCTGTATGTTTGTGTGCGTGTGCGCGTGTATGTGTTTGTGTCCGTGTATATGTGTGCGTGTTTGCGTACCTACGTATGCGTGTGTGCGTAATGTGTCTGTGTGCGAGTGTCCGTCCGTGTTCGTCTTTGTGTGTTTGCACGAGTATGCGTTTCCGCCTGTGCGTATATGTGTGTGTGTGCGTGTGTGTCTGTGCTTGTGTGTATGTACGTATCTATGTGTTTGCCTGCGTATGCCAGTGCTCGCTTGTATGTACCTGTGTGCATGTAGAGAATATGACATATATAGCTTGAAGGAATATCACTTAATAACTTGAGTAAGCTTTTTTACACCTTATATTCCCAAGAAAATGTGACGGAAAAGACAAGAAATGTAGCATTTACGATATTCGTCCAGATGAAGCTGAAAAAGAAAACGTTGACCTTAGGAAGCACTGTCCTTTTCTGTCATCCAGATTTCGGTTCCGTGACCTGAACACAACCACCGCTAAGTAATTGCTAATTGAAAGTGGCAGTAAAAGATGGACTTGTAGATGATCCATATTCTCCTCTATCTACACCAAGATTACTGTCAACGGTATATTAGTGAGATATTAATTATTCAGAGTTGTACGTCTCTCCTGACTAACAAAAGGTTGGGATATATTTTTTTCAGAAGGCCAAGGATAGTATCATCGCAGTAGATGGGTAAGTAAAACTTCTATTTTTATGGCATACAAAATATGGAAAATGTGAATTTGTTCTTTTTTTGTCCGTAAAGCAGAATGTAAGATTGTTATAACCGAGTGTCTTCGTCTCCCTGAGGTGAAGACACATTGCGAGTGACTAGAGGGTAAATGGGATTTTTTTTCTGGGACATTTTCAAAATACACCAAGCAAAATTAGTCTCTATTAGACTTCAAGACGCTATAGTCTCTTGCAATCTCCAAGCAGATCTTCCGTGGCTTAAGACCGTATCATAAGCTGGGGAAGGAGTTTAGCCGGTAGAGGAGTTAACTGACCTTGGAGATTAAAGACACGCTCCAAAAACGTAGTCTCAATCAGACTCTTAGGCTGTCATGAACATGTGTCAAGATTCACCCCTACTAGAGCCTACTCTCCAAGCAGAGGTTGAGTCGCGTAGATATCGTAGTACTAGTCGGAAAGAGGAGCGCCGGTGTAATTTTTCCTATTACTACGATATCTACGCGACTCAACCTCTACTTGGAGAGTACCCTAAACCTTCAAAACACCACAGACACTGCGTGTGAAGTCTGGTCTAGTCTAGTACCTAACAATAGTAACATGTCACTTTTCCACACATTTTTCATAGCGATGGTTGCTATATACCACGGACTTTATTGTTACCAGAAGGTGATCTCGTAATAAACTAGTCTCCTTGGCAATTTTCGTGTTTTTGTGTGCTCATAATAGACTTTTGCTGGGCCATTTCTTTTTGTACTAAGTTGCTATGGGCTGGCGCCACAAAAAGTGTATTACGAGACAAAAAAACAACAACGAAAAAGGCCAGAGGGCTTGTTATGGATGCTAGTATATGCAACTTCAGGCAGTCACGTTAATCAACTCTATCCCCAAGTCTGTTTTGGTGTAAAATGTAGCAAAATCATCAGGTAAATCAGTCTCCTTTTTGAAGCATTTTCGTTTGTGATGGCATGCCCGGACAGTCTAACGTTAAAGGGGTCCTAAACTTCTGATGGGAGTGTTATGCCCCAATAGATTATGTATCAATGAATACACAATCCGCCGACTTTTTTTTTTAGAATTTCACTAGTGTTGAAATGCGCAATGTGTGTTTGTACAACAATATGACACTCACTAAACACATGCAGACCCTACCCATGAGTTTTCTATATGTATAACCCCCCCCCCCCCCTACCACACCCCCACCCCACCCCATCGTGAATATTTTCGGCATAAATGAGGGGCGATGTGCACACCAAGAAGGTCAATTGTTCACAAAATTTCAAAGAACTCATAAGAGGACAACTTTTAACGTCGCCCCTCAAACTTTTGCCAGGACCTGCCAGGCACATTGACATGTATTCAGCCATAGGCTGACATTTAATAAAGAGTACTGTCGTTGGTATATTTTGCTTATTTGGATATACTAGTATCTTGGCAGAATTATTTTTCACGCATGTTATGTTTTTTTTTTTTTTTGCTGTTGTCACCCCAGTGCCATTTCAAAGCACACATGCAGCGACATGTTAATCGTGATGAAATGATAGATGAAAAAATAAAGAAAGAAATGTCCGGGAGGGGGGCTCGCAGATGTCAAAACTGAGATTTTGCAGCCTCTATTTGATTGACAGGTAAACAAAGGTTACCATGGCGACGGTGTTCATATGAAGACAGTTATGGACGTGCATATAATCACATTGCTAATTTGATGCATAATTCACCCTTTATGAAGAAACCTGATATCTCTGTCGTGCTACTACATTTCTTTTAGAATTACATCATTTTTTGGTGTCATCATTTTGCTGGAAATTTAGGTGAAGAGAAAAGAGGATCAATACACTGGTCAATTGCTACGTAATAGCAACCCAGATAAGACATGGAATATGTTAACAATGAATGAATAAAGAGAGTCCTTTTACACAGCCAATGCTTCTCTCCGACGTTTTTTGTGACCGTCTGTCACCTTCTTCAGGGCAATTCTGACTGGTTCACATTGTACTGCAGGACAGGTGTCGCTGCACAACACACGAAAAGTCGGTGAGAATAAAGCATTGGTTATGTAAAAGAGTCTCTTTATTCAGTGACGTCCCAACATGATTAAACTATTCAAGGATATAAACAATAAGGTTTATATGTTTATCTTATGAATATACGAAGTGTTGTAAAATCCCTACATCGCGCACTGGCACGTCCATTGTAGATAATTTGTTGTCCCTTGTGTCAGGGTACAAAAAAAAATCTTCCAATTGTTAGAATACCACATTTCGACAAGATAACCAATTTAGATTTTAAAAGAGCAATTTGCAACTTTGCTATTTACTATACTAGTGAATGCATTAGTGTCTAATTCTCAGACGTGAAGGGCAAACGATCGGGTGGCAGCGCTTTGGGCTCCGGCCCAAGAGGTCATGGGTTCGAAACCTGCATGTCACCGATCTTGTGCTCTTGAGATAGGCACTATACACGACTTTCCTCACTTCACTCAGGTGAAAAATGAGTACCTAGCTTCGGCTAGGGCCGTCTAAGACCCGTCTAACGGATAGCACGTTAACTGAAGGTCCCGTGTTCAGGGAGAGCCACACCTCGAGCACGTAAAAGAACCCACCGAAAAGAGTAGGGGTAGGGCTGGGTATCGGTACAGTGTACCGGTACAAAACCGGTTTTTCTTATTGGACCGGTCCAGAAAAACCGGACCTGAAAAAAGTAGGTGGACCTTTTAGAAAATTACCAGATTAATTGATCAGGCATTCACACGTTTTTGCGCTTGCAGGTGGAAGAAAATAACAAGAGCGAAGCAGATTATAGTTTATAGTCATTTCTACCAAGCTTTGCAGTCAATCGTACAGGTGCAGTTAGTGTTGTAGGATTTTAAAACGCCGGTGTGAGTCTAATACTCCACCAAACTGATTTCTTTATAGTAAAATGGACCATTGGTATGATTCAGACTGAATCAGGTCCAGGTTCAGGTCCGGACCTGGACCTGATCCACTGGACCTGAACCGGGCTGGACCTGAAGTTTCTGTACCGGTACCCAGCCCTAAGTAGGGGTCCTTTCCGGTGTGAGTGGTTCAAAACCTACTGTCCCATGGCCACACCTGGGGCAATTTCTGTCGTATTGAGGTCATTAAGCGCTGTATACATGCTGCCACTTCAAGGCCTTGCGATTTAGCCCCGTCTATTGTAACCTCCTCGCAATTCAGCCCCTAGCTGCGAAGAGATAGTAGTCGGCCCAACCGATAATAATAATAATAATAATAATAATAATAATAATAATAATAATAATAATAATAATAATAATAATAATAATAATAATAATAATAATAATAATAATAATGATAAAAAGCGAGACAAACAAACAGCAACGTATTGTCATTGTCTCACCACCACATGTAACTCAATAGCACCCTTTATTTGTACCATACCGTGCACATATTGTACACATGTTTAGTGGTTTCGGTAACACAAAACATAAGACCTGATTATTTAACACATTCATTTAGCCCTGAATTGTATTCTAGGAAAGAAAACGTAATAGTTGGACAAGTTGTGATAACTTTTTATTTAGCTGTTATTGCAATTATTGTCTACATACTAGTGAAATAATGTGATAGAGGGGTGTTGTCACATTATTTTTCTAGTAGAGATGCATTAAGGCTATTTGTCAATCTTTTACAAGTAAAATAATGGGACAAAGTGGTGATATCACATTATTTCACTAATAGACACTATCTTATACCTCTTACTAGTAAAATAATGGGATAAAGTGTTGCTAGCACATTATTTCACTAATAGACACCTTCTTTACCCTATTGTACACCTAGGGGAGAGACACTAGCCTTAAAAACACCTGTTACATATCATTGTCACCTTTCATATGACCCTGTGTGTATTTGTGTGTGTGCACATATTCGTTTATGACACTCAGCTCCAACTGTAATTCCGCTAATACACGTTCCGTCAGAGTGAAAGGAACGGTATGATTCAAGGCCAGTTAGTGTATAGACATTTTGACACGCAGGCTGAACTCTTTGTTTACTGACAGTCGTCCGAATGATTCATGGTGCAATCAAGGTGATGAGCAAGTCCTGACAAAGAGAACATACCATCGTTAAATCGTGTGTGAAGGGGTCAACAACCCCAAACAATGTCAGTGACCTTAGAGGTATATAAAATGTGAGAATAGCCATATGTTTGTTTATTCTCGTTATCTATAATTAACGTTAGAACCAATAAAGTTTTGCGTGAAATATTGCATGTTAACATGTATGACCGTTTGCTATATATATACATGCAAAGTGTACAATTTGCAATGATTAATGATTGTTTATGAATAGGCGTTTATTTCAGGGTCTATTTTTATCTTGCGCATGCGCGTTACAACCTATTGGCCAGGTGTTGTCCGTACTTTAGCCCAACGGCCCGACGTTAGAACCAATAAAGTTTTGCATAACTTGACGTTATGTAAGTTTTACATAACTTGACGTGAAAATATTACATGTTAAAATGTATGACCGTTTGCTATATATGCATGCAAAGTGTACAACTTGCAATGATTCATCATTGTTTATGAATAGGCGTTTACTCAGAGGGTCTATTTTTATCTTGCGCATGCGCGTTACAACCTATTGGCCAGGTGTTGTCCGTGTTTTAGCTCAACGGCCTGGCCTGAATGGTGGCACATTAATATGCATAGAATAGCATGTAGTATGCAGTATGCACACATGCACCTTACGGTGGTATCTCACTGCACTTGGGGCACCGGTGCGGCACTGCGGGGTTCGTTTACTGCGGGACAGTCCGACTGTTGTGTTATGTTCACCAATATCCAATAATTTGAAAATTGCGTAATACGTAAAAGTATGATTTATAAGACAACAAAATATACAAAACGTAAGAAAATTCGCTCTCTGATATTTCAAACCCCGCAGTGCCGCATCGGTGCCCCAAGTGCAGTGAGATGCCACCTTTATGGGGAAGGATGCTTCACCAACAGAATAGCCTAATCAATGAGGTTATATGGATCGAGATTTTGCCTCCTTCGCCTAACCGATTTTCTCTGTTTGACAATACAGGATCTAACCCTTGTCGTTGTTGCCTTTCCAGAAATTTGATCCGTGTCCTTGTTCATGTCATGTGGTATAATGTTAGGGAGCCCGGTGGGGTAGCTTGCGGGAACGAAAAGCATGATCTGAAAGACAGCAAAAACGTTAAAAATTAGCATATTTTGTGTTTCCGCAAACAATCCTGCCGGGCCCTTGCATTGCAGACTGAACAAGAGTTCGGAGACCTCATACCTCCATGAAACATTCCGATTATGTAAATGAGTTGCAAATCTGCATAATTTATGCTTTGTCAATCATCAAGAGGTTGTAAATCAGATGCTGATCACAAATTTCATCAAGAGGTTCTAAAGTTATGCTGATCACAAATATGCGGACACACAGACAGACAGACAGACAAACACACAGACAGACAGACACACACACACACACACACAGACACACCAAAAACTATACCCATGAATAGGCAAGGTAAGGTAAAGGTTCTATAGCCTTTTTGAGGCCTAAATGATATTCAGGCAATGGGTTGTTAATCTTTTGTGTCTTTGGCATAGTATTCATTGAAAGGTGGAGTTAATCTCTTTCCTTTCCCCATGTGCAACTTCTACCTCCCAAACCGACGTCAGGTATACCCATTTACACCTGGGTGAAGTGAGGAAAGTCGTGTCGAGTGCCAGGAACACATGAATAGATTGGAGTCGAACACGTGGCCTCACAGTCTCGTGTCTTACATACCTGGTGATAAAATGATCAAATAAATTTGTCCCCTGTCCTTGAGGGTATATTGCTTGTTACACAGTGTTATACGTACAGCAGGAGGCATTCAATTATTCATCATTTTGGCACAATCATTCGTCAGGAAAGGACGTGACACAGCACAAAATAAAAGAGAAACTGAAATCCCCAGGATATCAGGTATATCATGCTACGTTATAAGTGTGCCCGTCACCTAAAATCACGATCGCGAATCCTGCGAAAGGCGTAATGTGTTATGTGTTACACGGTGTATACATAACGTTAAAGTTTGAACTTTGTTTATCCATGAAAAGTTCAAATCAAAACCTGCAGGCCTCTTCTCACTGAGGTCTTCAGGCAGAAAGTTAGGGACGGATAAAATTCGGTAACATAGGTACAGATCCCTTATACATATATAAATATCTTTGCACATACAGAGTATCTCAAAAACACATAACGGGTTGTGTCCGTTCGTTCTTGTTATTTGACTTTTTTTCAGGGAGTTTTCTAGGTGTGTACGTGTCATGTACCACCTAACGCTTTTCCCGACTAGTAAAAGAGCGGCTGCAGTGCTATTCAATCATTTTGCTACAGATAAGTACATTTGTGCACACGTATCATACTTAACTTTTTTTAATAGGCATGATGGAGAAAGGAATCATATTAGGAGTTAGTAATCATGTTACCGCCTTGTTTGGTGTTTTGTTTCGATCCTCTTCTTTGCACTAAAGGTGTTGTTTTATGGTCATTTTCTAACAATCGTTTCTCAGTGCAGTTTCTCAGCTCGTCTATCTATTTCATGTAGCCCTAAAATTTCATGTCAATCAGGACAATAGGATGAGCATCGGGACCAAAAATATTTGATATTGATTTTTAGGTTAAGGAGATTTGATTGGTCCAAAATTGACGCAGTAATGAATGATAAAGCACCATTGTTCCGGTTCGGTCCCTCTGTGCACAATATTACTCTGCATACATCATACATTAGAGCAAGAATGAGCCGGAATGCAGAGCATGCATACATCATACATTAGAGCAGGAATGAGCCGGAATGCAGAGCATGCATACATCATACATTAGAGCAGGAATGAGCCGGAATGCAGAGCATGCATACATCATACATTAGAGCAAGAATGAGCCGGAAAGAAGTCAGAATGAAAATTCTTTTCTATTGCTGGGAATTCGTATTCTAGAAATTCTCGCTGCATTCCAGATATTTGTGCCCGTTGTTTTGGCTGGCCCAAAAGTTTTTGCTAAATCTTTTGAGGTGCATTTGAAGTGGAGAAATATCGAACGGCATTCAAAGTGTATTCTAAGTGTATTTTAACTATTCTAAATGCAGTATAACCACATTCTACGGTATTCCAACATTATTCGAAACATTCTTATCTCATTCGATAGAGAACCGAAACGGCAAGCACTTCGAATCCTGCCAGAATATGGCCAAAATGATATCTGGAATGCAGTGAGATTTCTAGAATACACTACGAATTCACAGGAATAGAAAAGAATGTTCATTCTGTAGGCATTTTGGCTCATTCCTTCTCGTGTGAAGGGGATATAAGGTCCATTTGGAATTCCCACTCGGAATGGCCCCGAATGTGGCACGAATTTTGCAAATACTTCATTCCGACTGGTTCTGCTTGATTTCTGCTAATTCGGTTTCAGTGTGAGACAAAATACTTTACTACGCAATACGTATTCACACAAAACACTAGTATACCTTTTGATAAATAGAGCAATTGCAAATAATCAGTATGCCCTAGCCAACCAAGTGAGGTTCAACTGATTTTGGACAAGTCCTGTGGCAAAATAATTCGCGATGTCTCACATAGCAACCTCGAAACGGCCTCATCACCCATGCAAAAGGCTACAAACTGGCTGGCACTCAATGTGGAAATTGTGGATACTACAGAAATTTTCGCGGTGGTTTTATGTTCGCTGTTTTTGCGTTGCCGCTAACTTTTTCCGTGGCAGTAAGAGACTACAGTGCATGGTGCTATTGCGAACTTGAATTAAAACCACCACGAACAGTCCTTTTCCCGATACCGCGAAATTAAATCTCCGCAAACTTTTGAAATGCATTTACAGTACGTCTTTACTGCAACACGTCGACTGCTCAGCTACGGCATCAGAACGACGCGGCCGCTAGGAGGCGTACCTTTCGCTTCGTAGGTACGTCTTCGCTTACCGCAAGGAAGACTGGAAACTTCACCCTTGTTTTCGGCGGGACAACACAAAATTAGACCGGTTACTCCGCCCAGTGAGGCTGCGCACATGCTTCGTACATCCATCAACCAGTTAAAACGGCTCAACGTTGGGAATGGTTCGCGCTCATGTGTCGTCAAGGGGGCGGAGTTAACATTTTCTCTGGAAGATGCGGAATGGTCTAAAATACCTCCGACGATGCCATTGGCCGTCCTCGAGCTCACGCTAAATTTAGCACAAGTTTGGATCAAGGCATCCCGTCTAAATCAACAATGAGAGCGCAGGCAACATTCTTACGTTTTCCCTGATAGGCTACGTTCCTGGAGTTACCAAGCATGCAATAATTCCACCCGTGAATGTGTTAGGTGTTATATATAAATCAAGAAGACTAATAAATGTCAATTCAGGCGATGATGTATGAAATGCTTGACATAACCAAGGAGCTTCACAATTTTAAGACCCTTGACGCAGCTACCGTAACTAATCTCTAAGCAGATGTAGAGTTCACCTTGTTACCTCAGTGAGAATGGAGGTTGTGTTTTCGGTCTGTTTGTTTGTCCTCGTGTGTGTCCGTGCTTAATGCCTACTTGGATACAACTGAGTGACATGATCTGAGGTGGAAGAAGGTGTACTAGTAACCGGAGATGGGCAGTCTAGTATTCCATTCTTGAATGTTATTTACAATATTACAATAATATAGATAAATAGATGAATAAGTAAAAAGGTTTGTCTCTTTCAGCAACAAAACGCATAAAAAATGAGACAAGCTCATCTGTTTTGTGAGAAGTCTGGTGTAGTGTTTGTCATTTGGCGCCATTTTTGTAGAGGCATGCGCACATTTTGTGGATGACATCATCAGCGTGCGCATTGATTGTCGTCTGATTTTGAAACAAGAAGTTTCATTCCCGCCAAAAATGAGTGTAATTGTGGAAGTGATATAGTAGTGAGGTAATTATAGAAATGACACCAATGTGTCGGCCTTGATAGGCTACCACATTCTGTACTTCTTGACTACGGAAACAAGAGATGAACTTCATGAAATTGTTGTGATGCCACGTTTTGTCGACTCAATTCTTGTTCAAAGTTTTGGTTTAAGGTCATTATGTTGAGAAGTTATGCATCTCATTTCATTTCTCGCTCTCGCATAAGATTTGGAGCTTCAGAGAATGCCATCCATAATTTCTACTTGCCGTGGCCTATTTGATAAAGACTTGCTGAGGAAGAATCTGCACCACAGCTGTGGACCCATCAGAGCAAAGAGCTGTACCAGTGGCAGTGACGGCTTTGCCTGCTCAGTGTCACATGTGAAACCAATCATGGTTTCCTAGTAGTTCTCTATCCCTTTCCTAACTGTGTTTAGTAGTACATCTTCAGTACAAATTCTAGCAACTGGACTTCGCATTTCATATAAATTTATAAGCCATGTGTCATCTATGATTTACATGCATGCAAGGCTATATGTTATCATATTGTGAACGTTATGTGTACTCTGTACTCTTTTTCTGTGAAGGGGGGGTGTCGCATTTTCGACAAAATGTATATTTTGATGTTCTGTGTACAATAGTTTCCTCCACAAGTAAACAAATAGAATAGTCCAAATGACATGATCATTCATTGGAGGGAAATATCTGTTGCTAGCATTCCCTTCATTGATCACCAAGTGGCTGTCAGTATAAATGAGGTTAGGCCACAGCAAGTAGATTTTATGGATGACATTGATCAGCGCGCTCATTAATTTTCGCCTGATTTCAGAGAAAAAAAAAGAATATTTTTCCTCTTTGGGGATGGTCAGATAGACGAAAATAGGCAAATATGTTGTGTTGAAGCCTAATTATTATACTTATAGAAGTGACACTAGGGAGGTAGCCATTACTATAGTTGCAGAAGTGAAGCTTGTCGGCTAGGTAGTTGTAAAAGTGCAACCAATATGGAAGCCATGAATGTAGTTGCCAGCTTGGCAAATGATACCAGTGTACCATACATCATCATCATCATCATCATCATCATCATCATCATCAATTTAACTTGACTAGTTCACTTCTTTGATACAGGAATGAATGCCATATTAGTTGTAATGCCAGGTTTTGTCACTTTTGTTATGACGTTTATGGTGTCTATTTTGAAAATTTACCCCGTCTTGTTCTTTTTACCCATCTTGTTTGTTTTCGCGCCCCGAGTATTATTTTTGCACTCTGCAAGGATGTCATCCATAAAATTTACTTGCTGTGGCCTTAGGGAATACGCTGCACATGGTAGAGGCGGCAATATCACAGCACGCGTGCTTCTGCATTGGACTGCGCGCCTTTTCAGTACCACTACTAGTGTTGAATATTCAGTGTACAAGATCACGCGATGTGCTGGGGCCTTGTTTACAAAATGGAACAAGTCGACATCGATCGAAACAAAACGGTGTATCTACAATGGTTCTGTAGTGTACGGCCGGAAATCAGAACGCTGTATCATTTTATAATATATAAAATACACATGTACTATGTACACATCCACTGGATGCTGTATATTTCATTACCACAATAATCAAGGAAATAAAACGTTATATATTTATGAATGTAACGTTAGTATTTTCAAACATATCGTTACCCCTTGTTTGCTTTAATAGCGAGATCAGTGTTAGAAGCTACTGAATGTTTGATTTTTTTTTCAAGTCTTTGAAAGTTTTGGATAATTTAGCACGAGTCATTGTGTCATGGAATAGAATTGTAGATGATTCGCAATATCAAATCCCTTTCCTTTATGTATAGAATGTAGCCTGGAATAAATTACAATCCATTCAAGGGATTGTATCATGCCATTGATTTCAGTGACCAATTGGTCCCTTGGTATCTTGAAGATCTTAATGCGGTTTTCATTATATAAGCTCAAATCGCGCAAAGAATGCAGAAGTTGCATTGATTGCATGATTACTTTATTGCATCCTGCCAGATTGATAAAGAATGCAGAATCAAAACGCACAGTGCATTTCCATATTTGATAATTGCATTAAACGTGTTTCAGAATTGACTGTATAAAATGATACTAAGTGTTACACGTATGTGCGTGTTTGCCTATTTATTTGTGTGTGTATGTGAGTGTTTTATTACAAACCCACTCATTTTGCAAAAAGTGGGACAATTCATTAACCATTGCCTTCAAAGAAGTTCTAAGTCAAACCCTACAATAGTAAACTTAGTACCTTATAGTAGACTAGAAACCAATGTTATGCACCACTCTACTCTCGATACTGTGCGTACAATTAGCCTTCGGGTATGATTTCGCAAATACACTCTGTTGGTTGGGTTGACGAGACTCTTGGCACATTCATCTAGAAAGAAGAGGGCAATAAAAGAGGAAAATGTGCTTGTACTGCGTGATGCTCCCTGATGATCAACTTTTCATCCTAGCTTTCGATGTGGATGTAAAATCTTTGGCCCTATCCAACAGCGACTTTCCGCCTAAGGTCATCTGAAACTCTCCATATTTACCTCCCATGACCCGATAAGGTTCTCCCCCAGCTGAGGTCGTTTTGCGCGCGCTGATTGCAGAAGCAGTTGTAGCCATCGTACGGTACATGGTTTTACATTCACGCGATCGATAGAGAAGGGCCGAGCTGGGCACTGAGGAGGGTTACAATTGGCTTAGCTTACTGAATTCACTCCGCAACTCACTCTATCGCTACTGGAAATAGTAGGGACCAACCGTTTATAAGCTTGGTTAGGGATTGGGATTTTTTCATCACAAGGTCAAAGGGAGGGGAGGCGGGTTCAACCAAAAACTGTAACTTGTTACTTTCGCCAATATGGTTGATCATGGTTTATGTTCTCTCTCTCTCTCTCTCTTTCTCTGTGCGTGTGCGTGCTGCGTGTTGCGTGCGTGCGTATGTGTGGTCATGTGTGTGTGTAAGACCAGCATAACTCCAGAATGCCTAGATGATCGATTGATATTAGATATGTGAGCAACTAGGTCTTGATGAGACCAAGAAAAGATGAGATTTCTCTTGCCACCCCCCCTAGCGGTTTGTTAAAGTACTGCAGTAGAACATCCGGGTTTGATATCTCACTTTTTTTCAGACTTCGAAAGAGAATACCTCAAGAAGGGGTTGGCAGATTTTTTATATGTAGATAGCTTAAGTGATGCTTCATATATGACATAGTTGAATATTAGTTATGGAAATATGAAACTAATTTTCATAATTGAATTTTATAAACCAACTCTGTTCCATCATAGTACTGGTACTACATGTATTTCTACACGTGGCACTTGCAACTGAGAAACGCAAGAACATGGAGAGATAAACATTATGCAAATAAAGACTTAATTTGCATAATCAAAACTATAATACCATTGTGGTGAATGATGGGGAATTTCTACAGGTGAGCGTTATTGAGCATTAATTTTGTAAATGATGATCTCATTTGCGTGAATTATCAGAAAATGCTATCAAAGATAGATTGTGTACGTCTGTTAGTTGGGTAGAGGAGATGATCAAATTATATAATCATATATATGCAAATGAGGACCGTTCAAATGTGCATACGCAATGACAAACACAAGACATCAGCTGTGAAAGTTAAAATCATTTGGCGAAGGTATGGTGTCGTGGAACTCTAGGTTCACCAATTAAGTCTTGCCAAGCCGCTTGCATAAGACAACCGTACACAATGGCAAGCACCTGTTGATTTTACCTCAAGGAAAAGCGGCCTGCAGGGCGATCTGAGATTCTCATTAATAAATAAAGGTTCAAACACATAAATTTTGTGCAGGCACATATCTAGGATAAAGCTGGTGACGACAGTGTTGCTTACAACAACAAGAAGCAAACGAGAAAACAAACAAATAGTTAAGAAAGGGATTGTGTTCAAAATAAAAAAGATATTTCCTTATTCCATGCTGGACAACTATATTGTCTTAAAAGTAATTTTGCAGCTAGATTGTGATGTTTCAACTCGTGTTGCTACTTTGGTCATTCGGTAATACTAGTATATATTGAGATATTATGTGCAGGTTTAAGAAAATGACGTATAGAAATAAGTGCTGACAACCCGACAAAAGCACATGTACGTACATATCTACCATATTCTTATATTCGTAACCAATAACAAACGATTTTACAGCTATCTTAACGTTAGGCTCCTATTTTTCATTGAACAGTTATGAATGTTGAAGCTTTTTGGTTCAAAACATGGAATCAAACAGGTGTGCCATATACAAAAATAAGAAAGACGTACTACGTTAATGGGACGACGACGCCAAATGTAATAGATACCACATTAATATCCATTGAATAAGAAATGTTGTCGCTAAGGTTTCAAAACAAACAAACTATCAAACTTTCAGAAGATGCCGATAGGCAATTTCAACAGAAACAAACCTCGAAGATATGATCGCAATAAATGTCTCTATTTAGCTTATGGCGGATATATGAAACTGAGCGTGCGCCGCCACCTAATTTCATAACGTATATCAAATAACATGCGGTCCATATATTGTATGGCGGATAGAATTGCGCACGTACAATGCAAGCATTTGTATAAGCGGTGAAAATTGCAAAATGAAATTGTGGTATTTCGTGTATTGTTTGGCCCAACTGGTTTCTCAGCTGTTATCATTTTTAACATGCTTCGAATCTTCACATCATCTTTTCTTTTATCATGATGTAATAGATCTCTAATGGCCATGCCAATAACATTATATAACGTCCTACGTGCATGTAACTAGCTTGCAGCGGTATTGTCTATAAATGTCATTCTTTGAATGCTGTTTGATCACCACTTTGCTAACAGGGGTGGTCTTCAGCTGACGGACGGTCGGTTAGAGTGTGAAGGACGGCGGGCTGTACTGTGACCAGTCCGCGTGGCTGTCCCTGTATGGAAGGCGTGTTATGGACTGTCCCTCCGAGCCACGCGGTTGTAAACTGACCCTTCCTGTGATGATGGGCGGGGCAGGTCCCAGCAGGTGTATGCGCATGTCCTTAGAAACTAGGTCAGCCCCTCATCCAAATGCAAATCGCAAGTTGGAGGATTGTGGGTGTATGTAAATGTCGAAAGGTCATGAGGCTTGACCCACCGCTGCACGCACCCACCGCCTCCGCGAGCCCTTGTCTGCGGACAGAAAATAGATCCTCGTTGTTGATCTATGAAATGATACATAACAAGTCAAGTGCAACTGTGGTGTATCAGCTTATGCGTAAGAATATTAAGACTTTTCTTGAAAATTTTAAGAGATATAGGAAAGAGCTGGACGACTGGGAAGCGATAACTTCCAATGTTGTTCCGCGGAGGGATATATTGCTACAGAGGAAAATCTAGGTCAAGTGCGCGGTGCGGGTTTGAATCTTGCACGCCATACATTTAGCTGGACGGAAGATACGGCCTGAACCGACTGTCCGCCGGGCCATGCGATCCTAGGAAGGACGATCAAAACCTCCACCTGTGACCTCAACTACCTCAAGACAATAGTCACCGATGGACATGGACAGAAGTCCCGGCCTTGGCGCTGGGGGCGTGCCGGGAGGAGGCTCCGCATCGTCCCCGGCCTTCCCCGGGTCCCTTCTCCTCGGTCAGGCCAGCCCGCTGGCCGTGACAACCGCTGCCGGTGTATCACCCGTTTCACCAAGTAAGTCCCCGTCGTGTAGGCAACTTCACCGTAAACATAGGGAAGTAGGGCACGTTACCGCGTGGTACAACGTGGCTTTTGCCGGCCCTGGCCGTGTGCCGTCCTGGATAGGAGGACTAGTTAAGTTCAAAAGCCCGGCAACGACAACAGCGCTGCTTTTCCCCTCTCCGGCCGCCCGCCTCGGTTGAACTGTGCCGGCCGGGTAGGGTGTTCCCGATCGGCGCTGGGCACAGGTTTAAAGTTGTTGTTCCTGGCTCGGTGGTTGATTAAAGTTTGTGTAAAAATGCACGCAGGTTGCGAAATGCAAATTTTTAACAGGTGATTGTGTGTGGCGTGTATGTGTGAATGGCGGGTCGTTGTTTATAGGGAACTGCACTGGGGCAAATTATCGCTCTCCGCTTGACCATCAAACTTGTGATCGGTTTGTCTTACCTAAATGAGCTAGGACGTAGTTTAGAAGCAGCATTGGTTTCAGAGAAGAAGGTTTATCGTACTTAATGTGCACCACGTTTTTCTAAAAGGAAAACACTCCCGGTTGTAGAGTTTGCTCGATAAACACTACTATCCCCGGGCGGGATTATGACCACTCGTTCCCGCCGCCGGAGTGGTGTGATGTCGGTTACAGAGCCACGGCCTTCTGTGTTTTTACGGTGTTGATTACAACAATTCTCCGAAATCAAGTTAGGTCTACGTGTACAACTAACCTTATGGCCTTGTTCGTTGTTGATGATAAGTATTTCTGGTTTATTTTTCTGTCCCTCAGTGCTCGTTTCACACACGTAAAAATTTCACGAGTTCACACTACACACACGAAGATAATCGGGTTCCAGCAAGTGGGGGCGGCGGGCAATTTTCAGTTTTTAGAGACCTTGTCCTCCTCTGAGGCGACTGTTTTGTCCGCCTTTCCAGTTCTCGTATCCATGTGAAAGGCCGTAGATTTTCACCATGACCGAGGGGTTCCCTTTTTGCCCTGGTCAGCCCTTTGTCCGTGGTTCCCTTCTTTTCATCTGTCATGGTCAGCTATTGAGGATGGTCAGCAGCTGGGGTGCTTATTTTTCCCAGGCCGCTAACCCTATCTCATTGTGTGCCCTTGGAACAATGGCATTGGGCATTTCTGGAGCCAACCTTACACATACAAAAAATCTCCTATAAAAAAAATCTATTAAACTTCAAACTCCTAAAGGAAGACACATGCATACATTTGCTTCTTGGACAGAGCTCCCAACATTTACAATGTCTTTTATACTACAGTGCTGAATTTTAATTTTTATGGAGAAACTTGACCAATTTCGGACAGCCGCCGGTTTTCTCACACAGTCACAGTATTTTCTTGTAACTGAGGTGCTACGGCAGAGTATGTATCAGAAAAAGTAGAACCTATCTATTGTACATCATATTTTCAAGCAACGGATGCTTGTGTTTGCGTGTTTTAACCTTGCGATAGAAGATTTTGTGGTAAAAGTTTTGGAAGCATTTTGTGGAAATTGTGAAGTGAAGTAACCTTGGGTTGACCAGGTCATGGCCAGGGTCGCACCCTTTTGTCCCCCAGATGCCAAATGTCTCTATAAGGACTGGACTAAACCTGACCCCAAATGCAGCCCCCTTCGCATCAGAAGTTCTACTAGCTTTATCACCCATTTTCTCTGTCACAGAATGGTCTGGTGGCAATATGGTACTTGAAAAGATAGAATTATGTCCTCTATTAAACCCTATAACCTCCTTGCTGTTAGGATGGAACAAAGAAAGCCAAGTTTTCAAGTACATGTATCAGAAATGGAGTGAAAATTATTGTGTTGGAATAGTAAGGGTTATTTGGAGTTGGGATAGGGTTGGAATGTGTCTGTTCCACTGTTTTCTCCTATGGTGAATGGTTCCCAATGTTCAGAATTTCAGAAAAAGTTTGTCAAAGTTTACCATTTAAATCTGTGGGAGCAAAATGTACATTTTTGATTTTGTATGTATGCTTTTCTCTTTTACATAAACTTCTTGTTTCTCCTCACCGCACTAGTTTGTATTTTGGAAGAACAATACTTTGAGCAAGGCCTCTGAAAACCCCCCAGAAAATGTCCAATATTTGTACAACTTTGCTTATGCCAAATATGCTACCAATGATTAGATACTAGTAGTATCTGATACCAATGTTTTGAATTTACTGTAGGTGTTCATCGTTTTTCTTTCCAGATTTGAAGAGTTCCATCTTCGTTTCCCAAGACTAAGCTGAAAAAGTGTTAGTAACTTAGATTCCAAATCTGATAATCAGTTGTGCTAGCGACATCTGCCATTATACAAAGAGAAGGAGAGATAAATGCTGTTGTTTACAGCAGAACTCGTTGGGTTGCTTCAGAAAAAGGTACTGATCACTCTAGAGAGAGCATTCTTCGCTTTATCAATTTTATGAGAAGCACTAAATGTGTATTTGCTTCCTTCTCAAACTTTGAGTCATAGGAAGAAGATATGTTTTACTGTAGTTTGTGGGGATGGCACCAACAAATGAAGCTCCAGCTAAAGGATAAGAGACCTTTCTCGTTTGGATTAGCATGGAGTGAAATGTTTTGGGTGAGGCATGGAGATCGGGCGCTGGCTGCCCATTGTCCCCTCCCTATGGAGAAAGGGGGTCAGGCAAACAAGGCAACCGTTGAACCCTGCATTCGCCTATTAGGGAAAGGTCACTTGACAACCTCTAACATCATCATTCCAAGTCTTGTTTTCTGTTCATCACAGTCTGCTTGATTTAATTTACTCCCTGTCCCCTCACCAATTGATTCTCCGGGTTTCAGCAAAATCGAGGCAGGTTAAAAAAGAGATGAGTAAAGCTGGCTCTCGGAGAAGGATCTCTCTTTGATGTCCATTTTGTATCCAAACAGGAGGGCCTGCCAGCCCTTTGTCCAACAGAGCTCTCCATGCCTGTTCGGTTATTTAGAAAAGGACGGTTTAGTTCATTGACAAACAGTGTGTTCAAACAGATGAACTCTGTCTTCAGCTGGTGCAAACTATTTTAAACCTAAGGTACAATATGTTCAGGTAGAAATACATGTGTGTTAAACTTAACTAACAATGCATCCCACTTAGAAAAGAGTTCATTTGTGTCAGTTAATTCTACTTTTAGATGAGTCACTGCCTAACCGTAATGTGGAGGGGTAACAAAGAAAAATAGATGCAAATTGTTAGCTAAGCTAAATTTAGCAGAAAGGAGGTAAACATAAAATTACCCAAATTATTATCTATTCTTTTTTTTTAAATTAGAGTTGATTGTTCATGCATCTGCACTTTTAGATTGGACTTTTTGGAGACAAAGAAATGTTAAATTTTTTTTTACAGAAGTACAGATAGTTGATGACCTCTTATCACATACTAAGATACAGCTTCTATTCCTTTGTATTTTGAACATACACACATGTTTTCACATTTTTTCTTTCTTTCAAAATATAATTACAGATTATATTCAGACAGTTGGACACATCTAAAGAATCGTCAATTAGTAAATCTTGCGTAAAACCTTCTATTTATGACAATATAACTTTCGTATGCAGTGAAATTATACACATAAATTCTGAACTTCATGACAGTAAGTCCACACTAATATCAAACTCGTAGGTAGACATTGTAAAAAAAAAGACTATTCCAAAGTTTTAAACCCAAGGGTGATATGTTTAAGTTTCTTTTAAAGAACAAGTTAACTTGTGAAAGAAGTAGTTTTGTAGTCTTGTATTTTAGTGGTCATGCCCAACTTGAATGGTTTTGCCACAGTTACCATAAATATGTGCAAAAATAGGTTATACTTATAGATAAACTAGTTGTGTACAGTCATTACTCAACTCAACAGGAAAAAGTAACCAACAGTTTGTATATGGCCATTTAATGTTTTAAGATTACCAAGAATGCCATGGATTTTTTTTCAAAAAAACTTTTTGACAAGTTTGTAACAGAGACATGAAGAGGTTGCAAAGGTATGTTAAGTTTAATCTTTTTGCATTGTTTGTTCATAAGAGGATGGGTAAAGTTTTTCCAGTCTGGAAGTGTGTCATCTTTTGTAGCTCCTGTATTAACTGGGTTATGAGTATAATGTTTCAGTAGGTTCAGGGAAGAGCTTGCTAATTAAACATATGCCTGAGTGGCAATGTATACTACACAACAGTCCAAAGGCTAAGATATTTTATATCACATGGTTATCTGGGTCATTTCAGGAAGCATTTTGAGAGTGGAGTACATGGTCATGATTGCGTATGATGAACACGATATTGGGGTTATCGTTTTCCTTGGTATTTGGGTCAGGATATAGGACTACATATCTGGACATGTTTTCAAAGGCAACAAATTGATTATTTCACCTTCTGTGATTTGTGATGTAAATTTTTTAAATGTAAACATTATGATATGGAGAAAAGATATTTTTATTTGATTTTGATTGCCACAATATAAGTGGAACATGGACAGTTATTACTGATATCCTGAACGACACTGAAGAAAGATTTGTATGTTTGTTTGTTTGTTTCTGTAAAACTCAAATTGACCTAATGGACTCTTCGTCATGAGAAGTGTTTATGGTTGGATGAAATATAGCACAAAGACAGAAAGTCCTAATAAGTCCATAAACAGATAAAAGACGAAAGGTAATTACCCAATGTTCAACATTTTGTTCATGAAGAAAATTGAAATAAAAAACACAACTAACATGTGGACAAACTGAGAAAAGGTAAGGGAGGATAATGACAAATATTAACCCCATATATCCCTAGACTATTGAAACCGGATAATTCGAGTTGCCATTGGGAATTTATCATTGATCTTTATCTGACATCTTCCCAAGCCAAAACCATGGAATCCTTACTAAACAAATGGCCAGCTATCACCTTTTCTCTAACCAAAGAATATAATGTAAAGCATAACACAAAACTTGTATCCAGCTTTTTGATGTGGTAGTTAATATTAAGACCCCCGCCTGGATAGCTCCTTTCTTAAGGTGCGTGGGAACTTCTTGACAAACCTGTTGGAAGTCCGAAGTCCAATTTTCCACCTGAGGAGACAATGGCCCCTCCCTGAAACCCTGACAGGTAAATCAGATAGATGTGAGGTTGGGGTACCATGTTTGTGTAAGGGAACAATAGAGAGATGGCCGACCAGGAAGGGTTTAAACTCCAGTCTTCTAACTTGCCATGACACTAATAAGGATTTATTTGGAAAAGTTACAGGGGAATAAATTGAAGAAGTGGAGCCAGAATGTTACTGTGTGTGTAGCTCAACTTTTGACCACTTGGCAGAGAAAATTAGAAAGACAGAGAACTCTAAAAATGATAAAAACCCTGTTTGTATTGAAAGGATCGCGAAGTTTCAGAAAATGCAGAAAATGTACCAACTAGCTGCAAGTGGAAATTTTCAAACAACCTGTTGTGTAGCCTTCAGCCAGTTATGGTAGCCATTTTGCACAAAACTTGTAATTGCTTGCAGCTGGGAGAAAATTAAGGAACCATTTATTATCCTTTTTTAAACTTCATCTGATGAGTTAATAGCAGTCATCGGAGAACTTCTACTTTTTGCCTCTGTTTGAATTCAGAACTGGGAAGGACAAAGCAGTTGGAGAATTTTAGCACACAATGGTAGATTAAAGAAGGATATCAAGACAATGCTCCATGTAAAAGCAGAAAGACCAGTTCACAGATTAAAATCACCACTGAGAAGTAAACCTCACTGGTAGCTCTTGGCGCTAAGACTAGATGTAGTTAGGTACACACCATTGTTGCCGCGCCATTAAGTAAGGCAAACTTTGAGCGGGACGTTGTCCCACTTGTACCCCAAACCCAATAACCTACTTTTTTTTGAGGCCAAGGACCTTCAGTGCATGTGCCCTTTGACCCTTGTAAATGATGTGTAGTTGCTAGGAATGCTGGGAGATAAGGGAGAGATCAATCAGATAATGCACTGTCTTATTGAAAACAAAAGATTCCATTTGCAACATCAGCACACAATGTGACATTCAAACACTGTATTACCACCTTTTGTAAGATGTATTTCAACCTCAAAACATGTTATTGTATCATTAGAAAATAGAGTGGTTGTTTTTGAATCAGCTATTAAAAAAGGACCAATGCTTGCTGTTGGAAGATAAACAATAGGGGAACAATAGCATTGTGAGGGCTTACAACCATGTTGATAACCCGTTTCTTTTAGCAATGCAGGTTTCCAGTCACTGCTGTTCTGGATAAATCTTAGAATTGTCAGAAGAAGAAGAAACACCAGCAAAAGCAGTGTACAGCCAAAAACTGTCTCTAGACTAGTGCTAGTAGTCATTCAGGCAGAATATAACTACTGTACGCAGGTCATGTTAAAAAATAGTTAGTTATTGTATCATGATACATTTAATACTTCCTAGAACTGAGGTTAGTTCCTTCGGTGAATAATTTTGTTGTCTATGTCTTCAAGCAATAAAAAAAGCAGCAAAAAGATGAGGACCTGATATTGTAGTTCCTCCAGCCTTAAGTTTAAGCAAAACCTACTCCCAGACCAATTAATCATAGTTATAAGATGCTGTGCCGGTCAGGCCTGCACGCGAGCTGCCAAATCCAATAGATATTCAAGACCTTGCCCAATTCATTAATTTTTCTCTTAAGCATTTTTATCTTACCCGCTCTTTTCTTGGAAAAGCTTGGCTCATGTTTGTCATCGGGAACTAAATTTGCAGAGACTCCAGTCCAGGTATACCAACCACAGATGTCTTCAGACTTCCCCACCTGCCCTGCAGTCCATAGTACTGTGGTTACCGTTGGTGGTTAGTATGATCGCCCTGTGTTTGTTGTAAAAATTAAGGCCGTGCTTGTCATTTTGTATCGGTATATCTTTATTATGCCAGTTCGTGCTAGTATTGTGGCAAATTACCGAGCGTGATAGACCGCCATTGGGGTAGGTTACCTGGTATTGGAGATTTAGTAGAAACCCTTCTCCTAGAGTCCTACAGTCTAACCCCATTAACCATAACAAATTCTGTGCCTGTTGCTTATTGGCTGCCCTGGTAGGTTGAAGGTTGGAATAGGCTGTCTCTGACCATTTTTTTGAGCCGTGAAGCATATTGTCTTTGAACTTGGTTGTATTGTTTAACTCCCTGTCGAATGGTATTTCAGGAAAAGAAGTATTTTAGGACATTCCATAACTGCCTAGAAGTTCCCACATAACTGTGTGACTAAGCAGAAGCCATTGGTGATCATGATAGGCTTCGTTTTTTAAAAGTCTGTTTCTTTCATTCTACCCTCATTGTAGGTGTGGCTTTGAGAAAGCTTGCAATAGAATTATGAAATGGGTAATTCCTTGGTTCTAAAACACCCTGTACAAATGCTATCATTGCTTGTATCTATGTGTCCCCTTGAAGTTGAATACAAGCGTATTATGAGATATCTGGAAAACCTTGGTACATCACATGGCAAGAGCAACCTGTCTGTTTTCCCTCATCTCTATTTATGCAATTACCTGCTATAGACTAATGTTTTGAAATTGTCAGGTACTTAGAATTGAATTTTCTGTAGTTCATGATTGTTATTTTGTTTCAAGGTTCCTTGTGTAGGCTGAAAGAAAAATTTTGTGAGTAAAAATAGATACCAAGACTTTTGGGGAGAGACTGTTTTGTTTACAAGGCAGAGGTGACAAAATTCTTTTGGTTAAAATGTTATTCAGTCATTTGATGTTCTGCCCAAATGAATTATGCAACATGTCCCTGCAGAATTGTTTACCATTGTTACTTAATGTCCACTAGGGGTGGGTACGGTCAAGGAGGTTTTATCTCTTGATAAAACATCCTTGGTATGGTGTACTGGTCCAAAACCAATTTTTCTTGTTGGACCGGTCCGGAAAAAAAGGACATGAAAAATCATTGACACGGATGTTGGACCGATTAAAAAATGAACAGAGTATACCGGCACTATGGCGGCAGGCGTACATGTGTTTTGGGCTTATTGGTCCAAGGAAATAGTAAGAGTGAAGTGTAGGAGAGTTGATACCCGGTAGTCAATTTTACCAAGTTTCTACAGTCAAACTTGATCTAAGTTATAAACTGAGGCAGTTAAATAGGATACTCCACCAAACAGATTCCTTTGTTTATGTATTGCTCATTCACACACAATTAGGTCCTCTGAACCTGGACTGAAGCTGGACCTGAATTTTCTGTACCAGTACCCACCCCTAATGTCACCTTTGGCCATCACCAGGGCTCTAGCCAGCATCCGTTTTTCCGTCAAAACAGAACTTTTGTTGGCTGGGATGGAAAAGTGTTAAAAACAATCTGTCAACCTTCACGGGAAAAATTGTGTATAAAGGTTAAAAAATAAATTACAGAATATGAGTAAATCATCACGAAAATGTAATAGAAAGAAATTTATATGTCTCGGATTAAACATTCTGCCGTATTCTTAACCAATATCTCCTTGTTACTATAACAACAAGGGCTGCAATATTGTTGGCCTCCAACTTATTCCCGCAGCAGACAGCGTTGATTGAATCGGTTGTTGGCATTGGTATGGCTGTTTCCCCAGACTGACAGTCAATCAAAGCGCCCTGCACGTTGGGACGTCTTTGCTGGCGGAAAAAAAAGCTTGCTAGAGCCCTGGCCTTCCCAAAAAGTGTTAGGTGCACTAACTGTCTATCTCTAAGGTCAAATGGGTGTAGTACCTAGATCCAAGGACATTTTTATAACATCCTTGCTAAACCTTAGTTAGCAAACACACCATGTGTCGCTAACTGACTAACTTACAATCGTATCAAATTATGCAAAAGCTTTATTGATAATTGCAGATGGTTTTGTCAAATTTTCATTGTGATAATTTCACTAGTAAGTTATCATCTAAGCTAACATCCAAATTTGAGTTCAATTATTTCCCAAAGACTTTTACACTACATATCTGTATAGCCTGGATACCAGATCTCAAATATATCTATCTTGTCGTAGATATTTTTGAGATTGGGCTGGGGTCTGGTTTCCAGGATAGCATCTGTAAATTGTGGTCACTTTTTTCATTCACCATTTCCCCTGTCCCCCTCCCCTCTCTTCACTCCCATGTGAGCAGTTTCTGCCCCAAACATCATCAGCCTAAGTAGATATTTTTGAGATCGGGCAGCGGTCTGGTATCCAGGCTAGTGTCTGTATTGTGGTCACTTTTTTCATTCACCATCCCCCTGCCCCCCTCCCCTCTGTTCACTCCCATGTGAGCAGTTCCCTACCCAAACATCATCAGCCTACAGCAGGATATATGATTAGGTCACGACCTAGTTTATTGCCTGTAAAGTCAATGCCTGGCCACGTGCCTGCTGATAGAATAGGGTCAGTTGCCTCCAGTCATACTGGGCTGTTGATGAAATAACCACAGGTTTGCATTAGCGCATTCATATTACACGTACTAGTATTAGCTATGCTGGTGGCCCCATGATGTGAATATTTGTCATGAGGACTCAGAGATCTTTTTATTGAAGTTATTTGCAACAAAGATGATATTTATTTTTTAGAAAAGGTTAGAATATGATAGTACAAATTAATGGAAGTACAGTTGATTTTTCAGGATTTGCCCTAAAGAAATGCAGGTGTTATATAAATGTCTATATAAATATTTCTAAGTAACCGTACGTTGTTCTATGAAAGTATCACTGTGAGTAAAGTTGGTACATGAAATGTAGAAAAGAATTTTGTCAAACAAAGTACAAACATGTTACTAGAGCTTTGAGTTTGAGGGTTGAGTTCCACATTTGCATTTTCAGCTTAGCCCTGAGTGAAAAACAAGTGTTGAGGTACAGTATCAGTTTTGAGCCGCATAAAGGGATGCTCTTTACCAGTAAGCCCTGGGATTTAGAATCCACAGTTGTTCGGAGCTCCTACCAGCTGTCCAGCATGTGTAAAGGTCAATGGCCAGTCATATCACATTACCCTACAAGAGCTGGACCATGCTACATGCAAAATCCAACCGGCAATTCCACCTTCTGGACGCCTAATTGTAAGTGAAGAAGTAGGTCGGACTTGTAGAGCGCTCTTGGTCCAGCCAACAGGTGGTAACCTGGCGTGGTGCCAGTCCAATCACAGAAGCTAGAAGAACCTCTCCCCTCTTTAGCCCCACTGTTGACCTATCAGCAGGCTCTGCTAATTTGCGCCCCCGTGAAAAGTGGCTAATGTTACAGCACCCCACTTTACAGCATTAGAAGCGCTACTGTTATTGCGTGCTGGCTGGCTGGCTGATGTCCTCTGAAATTGAGATCTGTGCCGCTAATAGATGAAAAATGAAGTCCGGTCAATGGAGGTTACTTGAAAAGTGTTTTCCTTTCAGAGGCCCCACAGAATGTGATTGAGGTCATAATACCCTGGGGCCCCAACCTGGGAGCCAGTGTTGACGGGTTATGTAAACAGATCTCTGTCCAGTCCTGGGGCAGAGAAGAAAGACACTGCTGTGGTACACACTGACACCTTGTCATCATCACCATGATACTGCTGAACATTAGAAGCAACACAAATGCAAATAGGAACACTTAAAATGGAATGTATTTACAGTCGTGTTTGCTGAAGTGCTGTTATTTATTGTAAACAAAATTTTAAGCATCATCATTTGTTTGTTTAAGTCAAGTGTGATAGGATGTTTTTTTACCTCTTTTTTACCTTGGGATTAAAGTGCATTACAATTTACAAAAAACAGGGCGAGGCACTTTATCTATGGAAAAGGATGTTCTGAGTCATGTTCGGATGCAAACTAGCTCAGTTTTTTTCTTCTTTTTCTTTCTTTTCATATATCTGGTGAATTTTACTAACAGTAACACAATGATGAGTATAGTCAGAAGGTAAGATATTTTAAATAACAGGCAGGGCTTCATTTTCAGAAGCAACATTTTCAAGATCACTGAGGCCTGTTCCATTTGAATCCGGGGTAGGGATCGAAAATAAAAGACGTTTCTTTCCTCTTTCTAAGTATTTATCACACCCCTACCCGTTTCCACACTCTCATGTACATAATCCGTTACCTAAATAGATTAGAGGCTGGGGATTCACAAAATTTCAACTTACAGACTTCTGTGCATCATCTTAAATAAAATCTTCCAAACTGTAAATTGAATGTTAGAAAGGGAAGAGCTGTCACTTTGTAGCTTTGTAGTTTTGTAAATACTGGCAAATATTGAGGAGGCATTGTGCTGTGCAATAAGGAGAATGGAAGTTGTAATTGTTTTTTGAATAGGTGCTGACAAATGTTGAAGGTAGGGTCCAGGAGAATGATTGAACGAAAGATGGACTAAGCTGGTTCACCCTTTGAAACACTGAGACGTGTGGCACGTGTGAATTGTTATGGTAATGAAACAAGAGACCAAATGAAAGGCTCCCAAATCTAGGTGAATTTCTGTTGCGATTTTTCATGGAAGTGAGGGGCCTGAGAAAGGAGTGATAAATGACCAGTCTTGGCGATCAATCTTTCCGTGATAATTGTTGAGTGATGTGAAAAACTGGAGGAGGGAGAAACAGTTTTAAAAACAGGTTGTCAAGAGGGTTGTAAGAAAAGATGAAGCTATAGTATAGCAACATTACCTCTGCCATGTTCAAGATCTACTTGATGTTTTGTAACCCTTACAATAATTCTTAGTTTCGAAAAGAAATTTACTATCTTGCTGTTCACTCTTGGTGAGTATATACAGATAATTTTTGTAATAGTAATCATAGATAAAGCTGACAGTGTCATAGCATAGACTGAGTTGAAAACTATGTTAATATTCCATATAATAGGTAACTTCTGCTATATCTTGTCAGGTCATTAACTGGGGTCTGGTATCCAGGCTAGGTTTGGGATTGTTGGACAAAACAGGTGAAAATGGATAGGTCAAACCTGTTAGTAGTTCACGAGCTATTAATGCCAATTCCTTGGCAGGTGGACATAGCAAGAAGAAGAAGAAAAATCTTTTTTTTTTCAGAGGAATTGAAGTGAGGAAGGTGTCAAAGCTGTCAGTGTTGTTTGCATGGCTTGTTCTCTGCAGGGCCAACATGATTGTCAGGTAATCTGTGACCAGGGTACAGAGGGCAGAGGCAAGCCTGTGGCTCTTGTGGCAAGTGAAAGAACTAGGTCACCAATGTTTATGTAAGACTCACCCTTTGCCATTCAGGTAAATACGTTTGGCAGTACTTTTTGTTGAAAACAAGCTGGGAGCACTTCGTCGTCAAGCCTTCATCGGTCGAGTCGAGTTTTTCATGGAGATGTTGTTTTTCTCCACGAGTTGATTTTAAATCGTGGCGCGGATAATCGTGCAGTGCTTCCGTAAATGCGCACTGTAAGTGAATTCTTGCTAACAGTCCTTGATTGGCTGGCAGTGGAGCAGTGACCCGTGGTGACCCCGGGTCAGAACCCTGGGAGTGTTTAGCATTCTTGCCTGGAAGTTTAAATTTACGCGCCAAAAGTAGAGCCCATGGCAAGAGCTCTCAGTGGTGCAGACAGACGCATAATATTTTACAGAGCAAGAATTCCTGCAGTATTCTCTTCATGTCATACAGATAAATGATGATTGTGTTACTGTAATAAACAGATTTATACAACCATGATTTTATTCATAGGCCTTTATTCATTGGTATCTATTTATTTATCTATTTATTGGTTCGGCTGTTCGGAACACACAGCCAGGGCTGCCCAACTAGCCTGTGGCTGCTGACAAAAACAGAGACAATACATATGGATTTGGACAGGATACTTATCAATAACAATTTTCTAAGTTCATAATGGTTAGAAATGAAAACAAAAAAAGAACATATCTATTAAAAGTATTTTTTAGGTGTTATTAGGTGAAAATCAAGTTATGATAATGCATATTGTTGCAGGGGTCAGCAGATCTGACTGGAGAACTCTGGCTGAAAACAGAACATCTTGGAGGGACATGTCTACAGCCGCTATGCATCTCCCCTGATGCCCGCGGCTGATTGATATTGTTGCCTTGTCTTTTTTATTTATCTCCATGAAATGGAGATATTGTTTTGGGCGTGTCTGTCTGTGTCTGCGTGTGTTTGTGTGTCCAGATTTTTGTAGTCAGCATAACTCAAGAACCTCTTGATGGATTATGATGATATTTGGTATGTGGGTGGGTGTTTGGAAGACAAAGGTCAAGATCGATTTTGGGCGCCCTAGTATGTGCCCCTGGTACTGCAGCAAAACTTCCATTTTTTGTATCTTTTTACCTGTACATGCTATGGTCTTGATTTTTTGGTGGCAGATAGCTTGTAAGGAAGAAGTGATTTATGTTTGGACCCCTAGCAGCTTGCTCTGGAACTGCAGAGCCGTTTTTGTCAAAATCTTCCAAGGAGCATAATGGAACATAGGAACAATGGATTTCCATGATATTAAGTATGCAGGTATAATGTATTTGGCAGAGATGCACATAATTGAGGTACAAATTATGCAAATTAGTATTTTTCCTTCTCTATTCAAATCCAGTTATTGAAACTTAATACTAGTTATTACTACTGAATATGATGTACTTCTTGGTTCAGACATACTGGCAGTCAGTCTACAGACAATGGACTTGTTTGAAACAATCAGGGAAAGCCGTTTTCACAGTATAAATGGAGCACGTTAGATTCTGTAGTGTGAAATCTGTATAGTCTGACGTTGAACGTATTGAAGATGTTATTGGAAATGCCTTTCAATTATTTTTATTAGACCCCATTCACACTCAGAAAAACGATTCGAATAAAACATGTTATCCGAATAAAACTACCCGATCCGAATAAAACTTAGCAGTATGAACGCTCCCAAATCACTTGGATTTCATCGATTCGAATCCCTCGCGATCCACCTCGGGGAGGTAGATAGAACTTGCGGGAAGTGGATAAAACTGCGCCGCGGGGAGTCTCGATTCGTGCGATTCGGCAGTGTGAACGTGCAAGTGGATAGGATTCCGCTTATTCCGGGGTGTAACGTCATTCATCTGGGAACTTGGGGTCATACTTCGAAACACTACACAAGCCGGATTGCTTCGTTTTTCAGCGAGCATTTTCCGCCATATTTTACTTCATCATTCGCCAAGTGGACACCGTAACAAACGAAGCTGCTTATTTCCATCTGGGGGTGGGAGCTCGAGGAGACGCAGAAAAAGCTCGAGAAGGTCCATAAAAACAGGGACATTATAATATGAAGATATATCCGAAGGAATGACGGAGTATGGAGTTGAGAAATCCCTTCACCAGTGCAGAAATAAAGTGAAGAATCTCACCGCCAACTACCACAAGACGTAGCGATACATCTGTGAAACGCAACTAATGTTTTATTCAGATAAGACTGAGGGCGCACTAATCGGATTGCTGAAGAGCAGTGTGAACACAATTTTGGATCGGATAGAAAAATTCTTATTCGGATAAATGTTTTATTCGAATCGTTTTTCTGAGTGTGAATGGGGTCTTAGTTAGTAAAATCCAGTTTAATTGCCCAACGGATAACCACACACTTCTGTTAATTGCACGGAACCCCAGTGGTGGTGCGGTCTAGCTGGATGACTTCGCTTTGTTGCACCACCCGGACAATCGCACAAAATGTGCTGGCAAATGGGGAGTGCAATTAAACGGCTTCTACTGTATCAGTATAGCCAAGTATAACTGCCCTTTAGCAAAACAGTCTAGCTTTTGGTTACATTTTGCTGAACTACCTATTACACTAAACCATAGCCAATATAAGTTTTTGGAGTACGACTTTTGAAGCCTTTGTTTTTAGTACGGATTGTGGTAAATGATCTTTTACCAAAACCCACATGGCTTGGAAGAATGTAACTGTTAATTCAAAGATATTGTATACAGTATGGCCTTGTTCAAGTTACTGGACATAGACCTACAGTCAAAATGCTGTTTTCTATGAAAAAGTGACACATTATCATTTCTTCCTTTGTACATTGCTACGACTGTTATTGCTGAACAACTGAGGAGCAACCAATTATTTGACAGATCACTCATTGGATTTCATGGACAATTAATTAAATTTCTTAACCTTTTTTGTGTTTTATATTCTTTAAATGCAACTAAATATTTGTTTTTTTTTTTAGCTGTAGGAAAAAGTAGTTTTTTTCTTTTTCAGAAAAATTGTACATCACATACAACCTGGTTATTGGTTATGCATCTCTGTGTTTGATGGCTGACCAAAATGAATTGGATCTGTCTAAAGATTGATGCCACCATATCAGGGTTGTAGCCAGCACCCGTCCTTCCGTCCTTGGACGGTATATTGCAGCTGGGGACAGAAAAAAAAATTTGGCCACTCTGTAAGCAACATTTAACCCTAACAATGCAGGAAATAGCGTTTCAGAGGGCCTTAGGTTTCAAAATTTTCCTTGGGAGCATGCCCCCAGACCCCCCTAGGAACGCTGCACCAAAGCTGCACACCACAAGCTTCACTTAGGCCACACCACATTTTATTGGTTGTTTCTCGGATTTTTTCAGTAAAAAAATTGGGTTGGTCAGTCGAAAAAAAATAAGTTAAAAATTTTGCAAAAAGTCGAGGGTAGGAGAGATCAAGGGGCTTACTCAAGTTGCAGAACAGAAACAACAATATTTCAACATTTCCGGGATCCCTGGTAGCAAAGTTCAAAGTTTAAAAAAATTATAAATATACCATCCAAAATAGGCACGTACAGCTACTGGAATTTGAGGCCCATAGTTGATTTGAGAAAGGAGAGGCAGTGAAATTTTGTCCACACTAGGTGTGACCATCGGTTTGAAAAGTTTTTTTTTTTTTTCAAATTGGAATAAATAGGGTCGGGAAATCTGACAAACAACAAATAAAATTTGTGTGGCCTTACAATATATGGGTAGAAACTGCATTATGATTACAGCATGGAAAATTTCAATTTATTTTGAAATGAAACATGAAAGAAGTCCTTGCCCAGTGCAGCTGCAAACCATTAAAATCCAATGACTTTTGGTTCCAAAGGGAAGGTGTAATGGTCCCCTTGGTCTTGTGCTGGTCTCAACTTGGTCCATCTGGATCCTGCAAACTGTCTGCCAGCCAGCCACGCTATGTTTGAATTTCCGCGGGAAAGGTCACGTGAAGGAAAGCACAGGGTCAGCGTGCGATCCTGTTTTCCGAAAGCCTTGCCTTGGGGGTCAGCGGTTAAGTGACCCCTGGATGCCGAACCATTTTCCTGCTTTCACCAGCCTGAGAGGAAATAGCTTCAGGAAACAAATCAAATTGGAGGTTATTTGGCCTTTTGACCTGACCTTTATTTCTAAAGTTGGCCTATTTCTGTAATGCAAACCCCAACGTAAACAAGATGTTCTAGTTTTATTCCCTCTGAAACCTGTGTTGATAGGAAGGATATCTGAGTTTTGATTCAGCTTTCTTAGAATACTTTTTTGCAAAATGTAACCAGTGAAAATCAAATGCAGAGTCCTTTTTTCTGATAGCTTGTAAAAATGCAAGTAAGGAGTCAAAGAGAACTGCTATGACCCAGTATGAGGGAAAATACCCCCCCCCCCCCCCACAACTTCTCAAGGACACAAGATTTTTTATGTTTATGTATGGAGCAAATTGGAGCAGTTTGATATGTCAGGGAAGTTTAAGATTTTCATTTTTTTTGGAAACTTTCCTCTTGCCAAAAGAATGATTTATTTCACTTCCTGGCCTTGGTTTTTTAGGGCTATTGTAGAATGGATTTGTTGTGACTGCTGCAAAGGAGGTTGAACTAGAACTTGCAATTGTGCTAAACTATAAAATGGTAGTATTTCATAGCTATGTGTCCAGCATAGCACCAAACATGCATTGATTAAAAGTAAGCCTTCTGAAACCAGAAAATGACAAGTTCTTTACTACTAGCTTTATTTAGGTACTATAATGTTTCTGTTCAGTTTGAGCTTTAGCTCAATGAATCTACGCCAACATGGTATGTTAGGATTATAGGTCATGACCCCTGACCCCGAGGTCATGGGGCCTCGTGCGTTTGTCCGCCATCTTGTCTCCATTTGTATGCACTGTTGAAGTCTTCATTAAATCGTCCTCGCGGCCAATTACCATCTTGAGTCTTCGTTAGTGTCCCTAACTGGCGTGGTGGCAGCGTCGGGTGTTCAGTAAACCCACAGCTTATCTACAGCACCGCATCCGGCTATAGGAACACGCTAGACGACCGAGAATGGCGAGCGCCGCACCGAGGATTCCCAAGCAATGGCAGCTCACTAAGACTGAGACCATCAACTCCTTCGAGAGCTGGCGGGCCAACCTCATCTACAGCTTGTCGCTCGACCGTAACTTCGCACCCTTCCTTGTGAACGGCGTCACATGGCAGAAAGCGTCTGTGGAAAACAGAGGTCTCCAAGCAGACGGCGAGGCTGTGCCAGAAGCCAGCCGACGGACGGCGGCCCAGAAAGCAGCCTCCCTCAGGGCTCCTGACTGCGACCAAGTTGGTCGCATATGCGAGTAGAATTCCCCTGGTGCGACCAGATCTGTAACCACAGTCGCACAGTGCAACCTCTCACAATTAATCATCATTTATCATCCAGCCAAGTAGAATATTTGCAGGGAAAGGCTGTCCCTGCCAGGTATCAGTTTCTTCCCCTGACAGGGATGGTCAGCAGGGGTTGTCACACCTCATTAAGGTCTGCCATGTGTCTGTACTGTCTTCAATTACATGTACCAAGGAGGTTTAAAAAATGTTTTTCCACTGGACGTTTATTTATTCCCTTTGTGAGTTTGTCCAAACAGATAGGGAAATGTATACATGATATATATATATACATATATTGGTTTGGCCAAGGAGGTTGAAGAAAGAGCCTTGGTTTGGCCAAGGAGATTTCATGTATAGGAAATAACGTCCTTGATATAGAATGGTATGGTATGATATTCTATGACAGCATGATAAGTGGAGGTCCAGTAAGCAGTAACAAAACTTTTGTAACATGACTTTTTAGACAACAATGTTGCAGCCCCTGAGACAGTGAACAAGTAGGCCTTTATAAAAAAATGGTAGGGTGGAAAAAAAACATTCTTGAGATACGATCTTGGTGTTGGAGGGCGGCCTGCACTATTTCCATTTTCAGTTCAATTTCACCCATTTTGTCAGACACTTGTACTTTTATACTTATTTGTGGTTAATTTTTTTCTTCAATTTAAATGGTAATTTGGGATTAATCAGTTATTTTTCATTGTTCTTACAATAAGAAGGCATAATTACTTTTTTGTCTGTGTAACTTGGTTTCAGTATTGAATACATTTTGATAATCCTTATGTTGCAAGTTTGATTAATTCATTTTTTGGACATTAAAAACTTGTTCGTCAACAGTCATGCCTGACAAGGCTGGAGGTACAAGAGTCGAGTCTGAATAAAGCAGCCGGCCGTAGCAAAAAAACTTTTGTCCTCCTATCCCCAAGAACCACCAAATCAATGTATTTACCACATTCACCGTATTTAAAGCAAGATTGTTTTTTCTTTCATATTACTGTATTAAAATATGCTATTCCAGGTGATCAACAATGATTCTTAGATTTTTTGCTTTTACTACCAATTTTAACAGTGGTGCTCCTAAATTTTTGCTGGTGCTCCTAAGTTTTTAGAGTTAGGAGCGCAGTGCTCCTAGGCCAAAAAGTTAGTCTGGAGCCCTGCTCCCTGGAGATGATGTTGGGGCAGATCGCGATCTGGTGTCCCGTCATTTCCAAAAACACAATCGTCAAGGCAAGTACCTCTCTCTCCCACATATGGCAGGCCATTCGCCTTCATTTCGGGTTCCAATCGACTGGGGGGTACTTCTTGGACATTGCAAATATCAAACAGGACACAAATGAACGCCCTGAAGATTTGTACCAGAGGTTGACAGCTGCCATAGAAGACAACTTATTATCAGTAGAAGGGGGCATCACCCACCACGGGGAAGTTGTCACAGCAGACGAGGAAGTCTCCCCGTCTCTTGAGAACATGATCGTGTTGCTCTGGCTACAGCTCCTACACCCGAACCTCCCCGCTCTCGTCAAGCAACGCTATGGCTCTGAACTCCGTAACAAAACTCTAGCGTCCATTAAACCAGAAATCTCTCTTGCCCTGGCATCCCTGTTGGATGAACTCAACACCACAGAAGATATCCGATCCCTTCGCTTAAGCCAAGCTCGTAAACCGTCCCCACGTTTTCGTCCACCACCCAGACCTCAACGCCCTAAACCAAAGGCCCAGTACAAAGCGTGCCCTTTGTGTCAACAAGCGGGTCGCCCAGGATACAATCACTTCCTAAGTGAATGCAGGTACCTTCCAGAGCAAGATAAGCAGTACATTATTCGCTCCAGAGTGGTAGAAGTGGACGAAGACGAACACTTTGACGAGCCTGACTACACTGACCAGGACGAACCCCAGGTCCTGGTAGCAGAAACCGTGACTCCACCGAAGTCCATCCCATCTCAGGTTTCGAGGGTTACTGTGCGTCCCTCACCCTACATGGACGCATTCCATCATGGTCAGTCGGTACACATCCTACTGGACTCGGGTGCTGAATCTAGCTTGATTCGTGAGGATGAAGCCCACCGCCTGGGATTACAAATTGTTCCCAACTACTCCCAGACACCAAGCCAAGCTGATGGCGGCCGCATGTCTGGCATCCTCGGTGAATGTAAGACCACCTTCTCCAGACATACACTACCTCTGCAGTTTGATGCCCTGGTAGTTAAGGACTTAGCCTCACCTATCATCGCTGGCAGTCCATTCCTTGAAACTAATGGCTTCACTATAGACTTCAAACACAAACGAATCCAGCTCCCAGACGGCTCTACCACGGATTATTCCCCGGTTAGAAAGCCTTCCCAGCCACGCATACATCGCATATCCACTAACCTCCTCAGAATGCAGGACAGAACAACCACGGTTTGGCCTGGTGACTTCATCGACCTAGCTCTTCCTGTCGAGATGACTGACTACCAAGATGTCGTCTTAGAACCCAGGTATGACTCCCTCTCACCGGAGCAGATGAAAGCTTTCGGACAGGGCACATACCGCAATGTTGCTGGTCACATCCGAGTCCCTAATGTCTCTTCTGCACCCGTTCATGTCGCCAAGAACATGCACCTTTTCAATGCTGTGCCAGTGGTTCCAGTAGAAGATTACCCACTTGACGGACAGGTGTATGACAAGTCCCAGACACCCGCCCACCCGCCAACACCTTTCTCCGACTCTATCCAACTCGATCCAGACCATACACTCAGCTCCACCCAGCGTTACCAACTATCGTCTGTCCTCCGCACCTATGACCAGGTTTTCGACACAGCGTTTCCAGGGTACAATGATGCTGTGGGCCCCATCCGAGCAGTAGTAAACATGGGACCAGCACAACCGCCACAGCGTAAAGGCCGTCTCCCACTGTACGGCAGAAACCGCCTGGTGGAACTACAGCAGAAACTAGACGAGCTGGAAACAAGAGGAGTGATTGCAACACCAGAATCAGCAGATACAGTAGTGGAATACTTAAACCCTTCATTCTTAATCAACAAGTCAAGCGGCGGTCACAGACTGGTAACTGCCTTCACTGACGTCGCGAAATATTGTAAACCGCAACCTTCCCTCCTCCCTGACGTAAACCAAGTAATGCGACAGATCGCCTGCTGGAAGTACATCATTGTCTCTGATCTTACTTCAGCATATCATCAAATCCCCCTTCATGTGAACTCTCGCAAGTACTGTGGCATAGTTACACCGTTTAAGGGTATTCGTGTCTACTGCAGAAGCGCCATGGGTATGCCTGGCAGCGAAACAGCTCTCGAGGAACTCATGTCCCGCACACTTGGGCATCTACTGATGCGCGGAGCTGTTGCAAAGATTGCCGACGATCTGTACTGTGGGGGGAACACCTTTGAGGAGCTCCTCATCAATTGGAGAGACGTTTTGACGGCCCTGCGCAAATGTGACCTACGCTTGTCTCCCTCCAAAACCATCATCTGCCCTAGAAGCACGACAATCCTGGGCTGGCACTGGAACCAAGGCCAGATCTCTGCTTCCCAACACACCTTATGCACACTAGCCACGTGTCCTGCACCGCAGACAGTAACAGCTCTGAGATCCTACATCGGTTCCTACAAAGCCCTTTCCCGGGTTATCCCTGGCACATCAGTCCTCCTAGGTCCTCTGGACAACATCATTGCGGGTCAATCTTCCAAAGACAAGGTCCAGTGGACGGATGAAACCATGTTAGCCTTCCGTCAGGCTCAACGTGGCCTACAAGCACACCAGGCTGTGGTCCTCCCAAGACCAGAAGATGAACTCTGGCTAGTAACAGATGCAGCAGTCCGCCCCACGGGCATTGGTGGAACACTGTACATCCGACGCAACAACACCACTAAAGTCGCCGGTTTCTTTAGTGCTAAACTGAAGCCCCACCAGCGGCGCTGGCTGCCCTGTGAGCTGGAAGCACTCGCTATCTCCGCAGCACTAAAGCACTTCAAGCCTTATTTCATCCAGACCACCAAGCCTGCATTTGTGCTTACTGACTCAAAACCGTGTGTGGAAGCAGTAGGCAAGCTACGCAGGGGAGAGTTCTCCTACAGCCCTCGAGTCACTACCTTCCTATCTGCTGTCAGCCAGTTCCCTATCGATGTCAAACACATCAGTGGCAAACACAACATATCAACAGACTTTGCAAGTCGTCACCCATTAGAATGCCATGAAGATAAATGCCAAATTTGCTCATTCATACACGCCATCAGTGAGGAACCAGTCATCAATACATCAACCCTCCCCCAAGGGTCAGACTTGAACAGCCCAATATACACCAGCCGACAAGCATGGAGTAATATTCAGTCGTCCTGCCGATCATTGCGTAGAGTATTCGCCCACCTCCGACAAGGCACCAGACCTTCCAAAAAGGAAACAGACATTAGCGACATCAAAGCCTATCTCTCCAAAGTCTCCATAACCACCGGCGGCCTACTGGTTGTGCCCAACAGAGACATGTTCGGCGTCACAAGAGACCGAATTGTCGTTCCGCGTAAGGTTGTACATGGTCTGGCCACGGCCATCCACCTCAAGCTTAACCATCCTTCCCGACATCAACTCAAGACGGTCTTCTCCAGATATTTCTTCGCCTTGGGCATGGATACCGTCATCCAGAAGGTAACAGAAGCTTGTGACCAGTGCGCCTCCCTGAAATGCCAAATCCCTGTCCCTCCAACCTTCACTACTGAGGCTCCGCCCCAGACCGTCTTCACGTCATTCGCCGCGGATGTTATGAAACGAGCCCGCCAAAACATTCTTGTCGTCAGAGAGAACAGCACTTCCTACACGTGCGCCCACATCATCCCAGATGAAACATCAACAGCTCTCCGAGACGGCTTGATCTCCTTATGCACTCCACTTCGCCTGTTAGATGGCTCCCCAGCCGTCATCCGCTGCGATCCTGCCCCAGGATTCCAGGCGTTGGTCAACGACCCCTGGCTGAAAGACAACAGACTCCAGATTGAAATCGGCGAGCCTAAAAACATCAACAAAAACCCAGTCGCAGAGAGAGCCATCCAAGAAGTCCGGGCAGAACTCAGCAAGTCTGACCCGTTAGGCCAACCCGTGTCTCCCGCAGAGCTCGCTGTCGTCATGGCAAGAGTTAACGCCAAAATTCGTACCAACGGCCTCTCCTCCCGTGAGTACCTGCAACAGCGAGACCAGTTCTCCGGGGAACAGCTACCAATGTCAGACAGAACCCTTCTGAAGGAGCAACATCACAGACGACGAAGCAACCACAAGCCCAGCATCAAATCCAAATCGCCCCGAACAAAAGCCCATGCAACCACCCCCTCTATCGCCGTTGGTGATCTTGTATACCTGAACACAGACAGAGATAAGACAAAAGGTCGGAACAGATACCTCGTCACGAACGTTGAACAAAACTGGATCCATGTGTCCAAATTCACCGGTCATCAGTTACGCTCCAAGTCATACAAAGTACGCCCAAACCAATGCTATCTGGTCCCTAACCAGGTGACACTGCAAAACCGTCGCCCAACACACGACGAGGCTGATTCCGACAGTACCGACACCGACGAGGTCCGGCCCTGTCCCGAGGTGACAGACTTCCCGGTCCCAGATCCACCACCAGACTTTCTGGTCCCACCAGACCCACCACCTGTACCAGAGCCACCACCTGCCGCAGAGCCACACCTACAACCTGCTACTCCAGAGCCACACCCACTTCCACGACATTCCAAAAGAACCGTCCGCCCACCACCGTACTTGCAGGACTACGTCATGTAAACACAAACTCTATACCTCAGTTTCTCCTATCCAGAATACTTAAACTTCAACTTACTACACAGACTCTTGTATCAGAACTCACCATACCAAAGAACTGTACTCGAACATCATTATACCTAGCAAGTACCTGGTAGCCACCAAGACTACACATCGCACTTCAATTTGCCATGTTCCTAGTATAAGGTTGTTATAACAAACGATAGCGTACAAGTTCTTTAGAAGTTGAAAGACTTATGTTTATTCACGACAATAATAGCATAAAAATTATTTAGCAAAAGAAAGTTGTTTCACTACAACAAGCACGAAAAATAATTTCTTTAGAAGTAGAAAGACTTGTGTTAGCCCCAAAGTTAGATTACATATTCTCATCATTGTATTCTAGTCGTAACTCTTACACAATTAATCATACAGAACGAAGGAAGAAAGAAAGGTAATCACGCCAACATGGTATGTTAGGATTATAGGTCATGACCCCTGACCCCGAGGTCATGGGGCCTCGTGCGTTTGTCCGCCATCTTGTCTCCATTTGTATGCACTGTTGAAGTCTTCATTAAATCGTCCTCGCGGCCAATTACCATCTTGAGTCTTCGTTAGTGTCCCTAACTGGCGCTACTACGATAGTTGATGAAGTTATGTGTTAACTAGAACTAGGACTACAATATTACTGGAAAAAAGCTCACTTTCTACATGAAAGCTAGAACATGATGAAGGGAATATCATGAGTTTTTTGTTGCTCTCCTGGCGGCCATACTTGCCCCCACCATTTGGCTTATTAATGACCGTCCAGGTCAGGAGGTTTGACCCCGCGGCCCTGGCCTGCTGTTGCCGACTCGCGGCCTTGCCGATTCAAATTCTGCGCGGGAAACTCCACGTGTACGGGAGAAGACAAACTGGCACGTGGCAGGCTCGGTATCTCGGCGTACGCCCCAAGAAGGGCCTCAACCTTGGAATAGAATTGAAGTATATTCCACATTGTACAGAAAATGTGACAGCCTATGATAAATGGGTTGGATCTGGATATGGGCTAAAGTATTAGATAGAAAATTAGTTTTTGGAAAGAGCAGCTTGAAGGGCTGTTTTGCATATACACTTGGGTGCAATAAAATCTTGATTGCCTTTGGCCATAACTGAATGAAAGGAGAAAGCAAAAAAGTTTTCAACCTTCTTGCTGAAAATTGTCTCTTTTTGGTTTCATGCAGCTTTTGAAACAGTTACAATTCAGAAAGTGTCAGTTAGAAAGTTCCCACGCTGAACTATCACTTCTGGGAACAAATGTGTTGTCAGATTGATGTAGGTACACTTCACTAATGGCACGTGTGGGCATTGTTAATATGCGCATCGCTAATGAGTGGTGACTGACCCGGGGTTGTGACACTTGACCTCAGCGACCAAGTCCCTTTCAGTGTCGCTCGTCCTGTAAAACTTGTTTTTGTGGACGCTGGCGCCACGTTTTCAATTAATCCCAGGAACTTACCATACCCGCTCTGAGGCACATTGTTGACGGATCCTTGTTTACCTATGCGGGAATTTGCTCGGACATCAAACCCATGGTTAACGCTGACATATATATGGTGGGAGTGATTTTGCGTGAGAAGCGTGTACATACGGCAGTATATCTCCCATGCGCTCCATAGAATTCCTCATTGTTGGTGAAAAATTGTTATTTCCCAGCCGCGCAGCTGTCTGGACTTGGAGACAGCATCTGCCCTCACCCTAAGTACAATTTTAGAAGCATTGTTGATTGTACTATAAATTAGATACGCCATTGACTGTGTGGTTCATACCAACCTTCATGCAGTCAGCAATCAGCATTAGTAGTTTCTCCTCATATATGTTTAGTCAAAGGATGTAAAATAAAAGTGACATCAGCCTTATGAAATATTGATTATCAATAAAGGCGAACTATGATTTGCATATGATATCAACAGAGATGGAACAAGTTAGATGCTTCTTGTGACAAACATGACGTGAAACATCTCTCTGCAAAATTGTTTATTATTTAATACTGGTAGTTCTGTACATACTGTGAGTGTGATATAGTCTGTGTGACACAAACTCTACTGTTCTGGGCTGTAACTGGCTGTTGTTCGGCGGGCTGCTGTAAGCGAGATTTCATCAGGCTAACTGATAACAAGCCCCGAAGTACCATTTGCATATGCAGGTAAAATTGGAGCTGTGCAGGTATTTCTGGTGTCTACCTGCACCTAACCTGCACTGGTCCATGTACTGGGTTTTATACATAAATGTCCCATGAAATACAATGTAGGTGTATGTGGATTGTTATTAGTTGCCTTAACTGTTACCACCTATAAAGCATAAAATAGCAATGGTTCCAGAACATTTTTAGTATGATCCATGCTTTCTAAATTCAGAGTGGTGCAGGTAAAATTTGTCTGGTACAGGTAATTTTCAGTATTACCTGCACCAGTACAGGTATGCTGGAAAAAGTATTTCGAGCCCTGGATAATCTTCCGTATTTATGATATTTGAAAGAAAAAATCAATGCACTTATTGGCTGGAAATATCATGTAGATGTACTGTACAGTATTAGTAGGTACAGTAGATTCTAACCGAGTGTTCTTCTTTTCCATGTGCTGTCCTGTGTTGCTCCTGCCAACCCAACAGGTGAGTGAATGTTTTCTTTGCTAGCTGCCCTCAGGCAGTTTTCATTGTAAAAACATTTGTTATGACCAAAGTATCATAATTGGCTGCAAAGACGGGCAATTACCTAAAACTCCGTCATTATTTCATGGCATGTGGTAGTTTTTATGTTAAAGTTTAAACTGTTCTACTGTAGGTTTGAACGTGTGAACTTTTGTATGTGTTAACCAGAAATTGGTAGTTTTCTGTTCTACTTGATTCATGGTGTTGCAGATATTGACGAATAGATAACTTTTTTCATATACATCTTTCAATGGAGAGTTAACTCTATCAGTAGGTCTCCCGGGGATCCTATGATATGCACTTTAACCTCTGCGCTTGTTACGTTGTCATCGAACGTCGATTACCGCTAACAAATATGACCTGTTGCGACACTCGCACAGGGCAAATTAGATAAACTCCCGTTCATGTCAATTGAATTAATGAGAACGGGAACGCGGGGCTCGGCGAGGTCTCAGGCGTGTCCGGGTTGCCGCGTGACCACCTGTCCGCTCGCATGGCTGGCCGCGGAGAAAAGGAGGGGTCAGTGCTGGGCTCACCTTTGCCCCAGGTCATCAGACAACAGCCTGGCAATGGGAGCTCAGTGTCACCCTGTATTTTACACCTACATTGTCCCCCCTGCACCCGTGCCGTAAATCTACCCACTCAGGGGGAAGTAGTGGAACAAGCAAACTCTCCAAATGTGACAACAGCCAATTACTCCGACCACTACACCTGCATCCTCCAATTAAAGCCTGGCACATCTTACAGATAAGAAAATAAAAAGATAAAGATACAGTTTTCTGTTTATGTCTGTGAGGTGTTTGTTTGCATACGCAAAGTTACACTTACAGTGGTAACTTTCACAGCCAGCCCAATGTCTACGGTTATTTGATTGCAATTCAGTGTGAGAAGATATCAGTTTCTCAAGTAACGTAATATCTCAACACCATTTGTTTACTTTGATGTCGTATGTGTATCTCAGGTGATTGACAATACATTTTGACAGAGAAACATGATGATGTAAGAAATATGTCCTATCCCAATCATTGTTGATGCATGATAGCAGTGATCATCATTCAGACCTGATGCACAATCTGTCACTTCTGATTTCACAAGGATGAACTGAGTTGAGCCAACTCGCTATAACTGTATGTGTATTTGAAATACTATTCAGGTTGCTGAAGACTTTGATAGAAGAAGAACTTTATTGCACGACAACTGTAAAAGATACAATGTATCATGTATGGCAACTTGTACATACATGCAATACAAACAGAACAGTTAAACTACATGAGTTGCTAATATCTAAAAATCTAAGAAACTAATCTATTTAACATATAGTATTAGTAATAGTATAAACAATCGGGCTAGCGTTATGTGCTGCTTCAGGACAATATGATATTTTCTTGTAATTTTGATCACACAGTTTACTTCACAAGTTATGATACAATTTTGGATTCATTTCCAAGTCCATAACCATGCCAACACATCACTAATGCCGCAATCCCTGTTGTACAAGTGCCTTGGAACAGTTTTAGGTTAACTGTGATATAGTTCTCACACATAGTGAATGTATGGTGTCAAGAATTTTCTTTTAATTTTTCTGTAGTCCCTTTTCAATGTCTGTCAAGTCAAGATTTAGGACAATATGTGCTGCAAAGTCATTTTTTATTGTCAGATTTGTAACATGAGTGTCTGGCGAAGCACCAGGGACTGGGACTACTGATTTGTTCAATCATAAGCCATTGAAGACCCAGACTATGTACTACAGGGGTCTGTTCCTACTGCTAGAGGTCACCTCAGACCTAACCCTGGCGCCTGCACGCATTCAACGCCTGCTTATACAATTATATTTCTTTGAAGAAAGTGCGCCAAATGTATGCGAGAATACCCCCAACCTGTCATTAAAAAGTAGAAATTATATGGGGTTAGGGGGGCTTTTTGCGAGGTCATGACTCGGATGACCTTGCCTGCTGTACCCCTGAATGGCTCTGCCCTGTAGTCTGATTGGCCATTCAAATTTATGCGAGAAATTGTTTGAAAGGTATGAGAAAGAAGCGAGCGCACAATTCCAGCAAAGGCCCTGACTCCCTGACCTGGATGGCCTCACCTTTTATTGGGCGCTGCTGACAATTAAATTCTCAACAATAACCTACATTCAAATTTATGCAAGAATGTTGACTTAGGATGACAGAAAGGAGTCGCGTGGTAGGTGCCCCTGGCAGCGGATAGGTCCCGACTTTTGACCCCCGTCATCCGATTGGCTGGCAGGGAACAATCTAAGTCAAGTATCAGTTGACCTGTATCAGTGTCGGAGACACGGACGGGAGTTGTTCGTCCTCACGTGCCTTACGGAGAGGACACGAGGCGTGCTGACCCCACGTCGGACCCCCGACACACCAGTCAAGGACGTCAGCCTCGGGACGTGCTAATTGAATAGTCAGTTGTGACATCCGGGGAAGAGGAAAATTCTCAGGTTTGGTCTGACTGAACATGGCCCAGTTGGGACTGGAGAAAAGGATCCATCTGGACTCTCCGTTCTTGCAGGCTGGGTATTGTCTCCCTAAGTCATCCTGGGACCACTCCTTCTGTGAGTAGAGTTTGCCAAGTTTCACAATGCTACATCTTAGATGTCTGTTTCTCTCATAGAACAGAACTTCACTTCCAAAGAGACCTCCAGAGTTAGCAACAGTTTTCATTTTGGGCTCAAGACTTTTTTTTAGAGGAACAGATTTTGAATAGTTTGCCCTAATGGTCCAAGTACATTAATTTTGTACTTAACATTATCCAGCTGGGGGTACATAGCAAATGTACTTAAGGAAAAGTGTGGAAAAGAAACTCCGTAACTTGACTTGTAGTAAAAATGTATGCTTATACTTTCTGTATGGCAAGTATGGTAGTCTAGATTATTGACTTATGTGAATTCACATTAGGAAACTACTTTCATTTTTTTACCTGAAACTACTGAGTACTACCAATGCTTTGCTTTGTGAAGCTGAGATTTGTAAGTTCTTTGAAACTGGAAGGCTATATATAGTGAATGTACGGGGCTAGCTCGAGTAGACAAGTCATTTGTTAGTGTGTAGCCTGGGAAAGAGCAGAACAACTGATAAATCAAACTGAACTGTAATGCCGCTGGTCATGGTACTTTGTAATCATTAGCAAGGACTGAGAACTGCTCTCCCTCTTGGTATTGTCCTGCACTGTTGGAAAATACATGGAAAATCTGCTAAAGATATTCACGTATTTTAATTTTGTACATTGGTGTGTATTGATTATTGCAATAAGACTGCTGTTCTATAGACTTACTTTTCTACTACCGTATATTCTCGAATAAAGTACGCACCCCAATTAAAGTACGCACCCCTGATTTTGGACAAGTCTTAGACAGATCTTTGGGACTGAAAGGTAAAATGGAAAAACTCAAATAAAGTACGCACCCCTTCTCCACCAGTTTTGAACAGACCTTTTACTACATAAATTCGAATTTATGATGTTTTCCCCAGGTCATTTTGCATAAAATAACCTGGGTTTACACTGTCATTGTCTCTATAAACTTGTGAATTGCCTACTGCAAATTATAAAAATCACTGAGAACTGGTAGAAGAAATCAGGCAAAACCAGTTGTACAAGTCAAAGTCACTAACTCAAAGGGATTGTATGCAAATGCCACTGTTAATATGTAAATCATGTTAAGACAATTTCTTTGTTTCATGTTTAGACAACTTCAAGACAACAACAATGTGTATGTTTTGAAACATTACTAGAAGTGTAGCTCCACCTTGCTTTATTTCAGGCTTTTCTTACCATTTATCTGTGCAGTAACCTCAAATAAAGTACGCACCCCAACTTTGGCAACAACTTGTAGCACCTTTTCAATTTTGAAAAGTTAAAAAAGTGCGTACTTTATTCGAGAATATACGGTAGTACATAGCCTAGTAGACTTTTTAGAACTACGGTAGTTTCAACTTGTTTAACACAAAGTCTATCCTTGAGTATTACTGTATACTCTCTCAGTCCACAGAACGGTTTGCTGACAATTTTACTCATTTTGATTCTATTCCTATGTATGTATTTTTTAAAGTTGAATTCACTATACAGTTGAGTTGCTAACAATTTGTACACAACAGTGACAACAGATCAGCCACAGAGTGGTATACAGGAGGGTGTGCTGACAAGGCCTTGCACAGAAGATCACCTATGTTTTATGCTAAGATAAGGGGAGGCAATTTAGCAAAATCCGGTCACCTTGCCAGGAATTACAATTTCTTAAGATAGATAACTACAGAAAATCAAAATAGGCTGTCTGCACCTTACGGAAAAGGGCCATGCAAGCCCTCCGCAGAGGAAGGACACCCATGGACAGGGTGGTGCTAGCATGTGTCATCATAATGATGGGTGCTGTCCTTTGTGCTGATTTACTACTGTTTATAGACTGGGAAATACTAGTTTACTACTGTTTATAGACTGGGAAATACTAGTACTAGTTTACTACTGTTTATAGACTGGGAAATACTAGTACTAGTTTACTACTGTTTATAGACTGGGAAATACTAGTTTACTACTGTTTATAGACTGGGAAATACTAGTAATCTTTGAAGCGTCTTCGCTCAAAAAACTCTCATTCAGATATGGAGTTTCCTTTGGTCTTTTAGTAGGTTTAGGTAGATTGTTCTGTTCTGTTAGTAGCAAGTCAAAGCAAATTGATGGGATTTCTCATTTTTATTGAAGCTATGAATTTATCGCTGTCCTGAATCCAAGCTTTCCAAAACATCGGCATTAGACACTAACATTTTTCCAAATACCCCGGTAGCGGCTACTCAAGCAACTGGATATGATTTTGGAAATGGTCAGATGTTTCAGATAGCACCCACTATCTTGAGTCAGTTACACTGAAAAGATCTTGTTGAACAGCAGGTTTCATACTGCTGTAAATGTGAATTTATGCATGTATGTAAAAGGGGATGCAGACCAACAAGATCTGTTAACAAAAATTATATTCAGTTGCTTGAGTACCTGCTATTTGGCATATCTTGTTACCAGGATGTTGAACAGCATCGACGACTAGAATTTTGTTTCCGTTTCGTAAGATACCTGTGAAATAGCCAGATTGACAATGCGTGCATTTTCCCCCATCCATAGAACAATAGAAGTGCCTCCAAACCTCTTACAAAAAGTTCTCTTGAATTAAACATCAGCTGACTTTCTCTTTCACCCAAACTTGAACGCTCTACCGAGCAGCTGCTTCCCTTTTCCTCGCCAACAAAGGCCAGTGGAGCCACTCGCCATTTGTCATATTGGGTATGAAAATAAAGGGGATGCAGATCATAGGAAATCTGTTTTCAATTGGGGTCAATTGGCCTACATGCTGTAAACCCCCCTCTATTGCAGATGAGTGCATTTTGAGTTGTTCCCATGGTAGGTCACCTCAATCATGCCACGAAAACTCCATTGTTGCGCCGTTAGGGTACTCAGAACGCCAACCCCAAAGCCTGAGAGACTCCCGGCCTTGTTGATGGGAAATACGGCAGAACAATGAGCAAGCATCATGAATCAGTCCGTCTGGCAGTTGGGAAAGTCCTGGAGTGGTATTGTTCAGCTGATTTTATGGAAACCGTTGGCTCGGTTTGGGGTGGCTTTGACACATCAGGCCCCCAATTCAGGCATAATTATAGAGTTGCATGGGAAAAGAGGGAGCACATTACATTGTTAATTTTTCAGGGAGTGAAAGCGGACCACACTAGCTCAAAAGCACATAGCTAGTTCTGCAGGAGGCCCTTCTCCTTCTGTACATCTTTGTATCTACTTTTATTAGTTTAAAGTTGTGTCCTCTTTGATTTGAAAATACTATACTCCTATGGTATTTCAGTCCTGCCCTTGCTGTGACAGCAAACGTCTGGGAATGAGAGAAAGAGAAGAATTTGGCCAAATAGGGACAAATAAGTTGCCATAGGATTTCAGTCCTTTGCAGTCTATCCAGCTATCCCGCCAGCGGTAATTCCTTCATTCCCAACTTGGTCAAAGTCCCCTTTGACTATTCGCCCAGGTGGGAGTCTGGTAGAGACTAGGAATGAAATGTTAAAAAGTTAAAGTTAAAGTCCTTCCCGCGCCTGATGGCGCATAGGGCGGCGCCCATCTCTGTTTCAATAGCCCTTGGGCCACACAACGCAATCTCTACAGCAGGGGGCTAGTCCACTGGTAGTGGTGTGTGTTCAACTTCCATACTCTTTCCCGAATGCTGAGTGCTAAGCAGAGAAAGCAGCATGTACCATTTTGAAAGTCTTTGGTATGACTCGGCCGGGGATCGAACTCGCGACCTACCAAATGCAAGGCGAACACTCTACCCACTAGGCCATTGCACCGGAATGAAATGGCCCAATCACAAATTCTTGAAAATGGAGGAAAAGCATGCCTTGATTCCCTGCATATTTGGAAATTATGATATATAAAGCAAATGCACTCTGTATTCATTTTCTTGTATGATACTTGAGAGTGAAAATGAATGTGATTTCTTGCATTCTGGTATGGCAATATGGCAATAAGGAATAAGAAATATCTATTGTGTAGGTGGTCTTTAGACTATTAGAGCTTTTTGGATTCTTGCCTAATGAAAGAACACAAAACAAATCAAAGCATTATTACTAGCTATTGGCTAGACCTAAAAATAAATCAATGACTCTAAAGACATAGAGCAGTGATTGATCATTGTTATTAACCCAGATTTACCCTCCATATTTGCCTACCTGTCTTCTGAGATCCATACAATCCATAACCCCTTCAGTATCACTTGTTTCTGTTGTCTGTCATGTTTTCTTGCTGCAGCCTTTGTTATAACATTGGAACGACCTATTTCTGTAACAAGCCACTGTCCCATCTAATGTTTCTGATCCTGAATGACAACAACATAATGATGTTTCTTAGCTTCTTTTGTCCTAAGTGAATTCTCGGTAAAGCTAGTAAAGTTAATTTTATGAGATTTCTCCATTAATCGATGTCTGTTATTAAAGATGATTGATCTTCGCACCAAAGTGCTGACTTTTTGTGAAAGGAAAGTTTCATTAGTGGTGAAGCAGAATTACTGTAATGGAATATATCTTGTATTGAAGAAATGATTGTCAGATATAGTACATCAGAATAGTAGTAAAGCCCCTCCCACGTAACTGGAGTTTAGGCTATATTTGTCAAATGCCAGAAGGAAGCTGACCATTGGAAATTGCACGGGACCCAACTATATTTTTCACCTGAAAATTTACCCCCTCACATTGAATGAGACGGGGAAACGCATCTCTATATGACTAAGATAATACGGGTGTGTAACTGAATGGTTCAATGGTACCTGAGTTATTCTAAAATGTTGATATTCTGTTATTGTCCCTGTCATCACATTCAAACTGCACTTGTCACTTGAAACATAAAAATTTGAGAGTTTTAGTTCATGTTTTCTTCCCCTGTTACCAGCCTGGCTTCCTGATTGTTGTACCTTTATGATATTCAATTCTGATATCTACATGTACGTGGCAAAATGTCTTTCTTTTCATAAAGTCCTGATTATATCAAATGTAAAAAAACAACCTCTAGGGCAAAGTGGAAATCCTTTTGATATCCGAGAACAGTCCTACAAATGTATGTGTACCAAATGGTCCAAAGTGTAATTTTGTGGCACATGTAAATGCCACAGGCTTTTAGTGTCATGTTAAGTCGAACAATCTAGGCTAAACAGAAAACTAGGCTAACAGGCTAGTATGTGCCACACAGGGATGTCGAACTCGGAGATTCGAGGACGAATCTTGAAAAGAAAAGGGGGAGTAGTGTAACAGTGGTGTTCAAGGACTGCTAAACCGAAGACGCCTAACGGCTTAAGCCTTTATGGCCGAACGGTTTGCACGTTCGATTTGTGATCCGGCTGGCCGGGTTTGGCGCGGGTTCGAATCCCGGGAGTCGGGGTGTTGTTTCTTTCTGTTCTTACTCGCCCCTCTGGTTGTTTCACTGGTTCCCATGCCGACCCTGTGAGTAACAGGCTAGTATGTGCCACACAGGGATGTCGAACTCGGAGATTCGAGGACGAATCTTGAAAAGAAAAGGGGGAGTAGTGTAACAGTGGTGTTCAAGGACTGCTAAACCGAAGACGCCTAACGGCTTAAGCCTTTATGGCCGAACGGTTTGCACGTTCGATTTGTGATCCGGCTGCCCGGGTTTGGCGCGGGTTCGAATCCCGGGAGTCGGGGTGTTGTTTCTTTCTGTTCTTACTCGCCCCTCTGGTTGTTTCACAAGCACTTGCACCATGCTATTTAATCCATGGTTAGTGGTGCAAGAGGGTCACTCCTGTGTCCATCTACCTCACCTGTCATACTGCGTGGACGTAATTTGGCCACTATTGTTGCACCTCTCTTCAAGAAGATAATGGACATAGAAGGGTGCCACGTGCTGGTAGATTTCTGTCGAGCGTCCGAACGCGATTAGCTGTCCAGCTTTTGTTGATGACTTGTGCCCTGAAGTGATGATAACATGCTATAATGAGAAAATATGGAAGAGTTAGATGTTCACAGCTATGATTATTTCTCCGCCACCCATAGAGGCGGAAATTAAAGTTCTTCTTGTCTTTACAATCTTACAGTATACATAGACAGCAATTTCATTTCAATCACATTTTTGCTAATAAGGACTAGAAAACATGCTATGATGGAAAAATATGGAAGAGTTAGATGTTCACAGCTACGATTATTTCTCCGCCACCCATAGAGGCGGAAATTAAAGATGTTCCTGTGGTCTTTACAATTTTATAGTAATTTCCTTTCAATTACATTCTTACTTTCTAGGACTACCTATTGCTTCTGGGCTTGGTATTGCAAACAGAATGTGTGTAATTAATGTGGTCCTTGTAGTCATTGTATGATTTTCTTTCGACATGTATATGATGTTTCTTACAAAAATGTTTCTTTTAATGATTGTGAATACTTTCTCTTTCAATGGTTATAGCTTTTGGGATGGTTGTATGAAACAGGTTATTGTCTTTACAAATGGTATCTTAGTATGTATGGCATCCTTTCAATGAATGTGAATAATTTCTGCCATGGTATTGCTTCTCGGGGTGTTACAGTTTTTTAAACAACATGTCTGTATTTCATAATGCATAGCTAGGGTCACAAAAGTTAGCCTATAGGCTACATTGGCTGCAAGTGGAAATATGAAAACAACCAGTTTAGTTCCATTCAATTCATCAAACAACCGAAATATAAAAATGCCATGAGGGAATGAACTAGATACCAATGTCAAGTGAAAAGCTTGGAGATCTTTTGTATATACATGGATATGGGCAGTTAATAGTGATGTGTTTTCTTTGAACTTAAAAAAAAAAGGTGAATTGTAGATTTCAATCAATAGGTTTTATAGTACAGTGACTGCAGTCACTACATTCATGTAGCCAACATGCGGGACTTCATAAGGTATCCAAAACTGAATATTCATTGAAAAATGCATATTAACTACATGGAGGTTCCAAAATAGAACATAGAATGTGATTTTGTTGGTGTAACAGCTAACAAAAAGTATCCATGGCCCATTCAGGAATGACATGTCAGAAATGTGGTTTTATGGTTAACCTGGGTGACCAATGGGCTGCCCTGTAACTCAGGGGCAAAGGTGAGCCCAGTGTTTGACCATCTCTACAGGTGCATTGACCCCAAAATATGGTGGTCCTCCCCTTCTGCCTGAACTGAAAGGAATGCACAGGCAAAAAACAAACATTGTCAGGGCTCGAAATACCACCTGCATATGCAGGTTAGTGCAGGTAAAATTGGCGCTGTGCAGGTATTTTTGGTGTCTACCTGCATCTAACCTGCACTGGTCCATGTACTGGGTTTTATACATAAATGTCATATGATGTAGGTGTATGTGGATTGTTATTCGCTGCATTGACTGTTACCACCTATAATTAGTGAAAAGTATAGAAGAAAAAAAAACAATGAACAATTTCCTGAACAATTTTAGTATGATCCATACTTCATAAATTCAGTGTGGTGCAGGTAAAATTGATCTAGTGCAGGTAATTTTCAGTGTTACCTGCATGCAGTGTTACCTGCACGAGTGCAGGTATGCAGAAAAAAGTATTTTGAGCCTGATTGTCATTTGGTTTCATAAGACACAAGTAGGAGGTGATAATGAGAAATTACCAGCCAACGCCTGGCCACATGACCATTGTATAACTGACCTTTGCTTAGTGGTCACTCTCATGTTTGCATATTAAAGGTGTGCTCAGTAATCCAGTTTTAGCCAGTCACTTCAAGACCTGTTCTGTTTGCATGACATTTATATCCTGAGTTGTTTCTGTAAGGGTGGATTGAAAGAAAATAAGAAGTTAGATGTAGACATAGAAACTAATTGGTGACGTGGGAAGCTACAGAAATACAATATTGCTTCAAAATCGTTCAAATCAAATATTTCATGGTTGCTTCTATTTTGAAATTATTTTTCGTCCCCTGGATTTTGATTGGAAATCCTGTTGAAGGTGCGTCGATTCCAAGGGGGTCCGGAGTATGCCCCCACGGGAAAATTTTGACATCTGAAATGCAATTTCTTCAGTTTTGAGGGGCATATTTGAAGGTAGACCCAAATTGGTTTAATTGATATCTGTCATCATCATCATCATCTTTACATGCTGATTTTTGTCCGTCACAGAGGACGGAATGGGCAAAATTTTTTCTCTGTCCCCAACAGCAAAATTCTGTCAAAGGATGGCTGGATGAACCTAGGAACCTTACTGTTAGGTAATGAAAAATTGGCTTTGTCTTTAGTTTGAGGTCGGCCACTTAGCCTGACATGTACTTTACGTGTTGGTAACATCATCGTTAGAAAAGGTATGTTGAAGGGTGCTCAGTCAGACCACCTATGTGTGGCCTGAGTAGTGAGTGGAGTGGATCTGGACAGTTCTCTACTGGAACAGATAATGGCCACCACTGATGGATGACTACAGTCATCATGGGTTACTTCTTAGTTTGTCCAGGACTAATGGTCACCTGTGTCCACTAATGGAACAGAACTGAGGATGGTCAGACAAATTGAGTAGTGGTCAGTGAAAGTTGAGCTCAAAAACAAACCCATCAACCACAGTTAACCGTACATCTTTTAGTTACAACTTAAAGGAGTTCAAGTGGCAATAGTGGCAGAGTGTTCAAGGCCATTGATAATGGATATGAATGTAAGTGCCCTTGAAACTGCAAAGAAGAAGTCGAGCAGTCCATCGTAATGTGAAAGTCAAAAGAACATGAAACACTGCTTGTAGCGGGAATCTGCCACAACTTTGTCATTTTCTAGCCTGTTTCTGAAATAAAGATATAGAAAAAAGGGGCAAAATCAAATGTTTTTTTCTCTGATTTCCAAACTTTTTACTGAAATGTAAACACCTATAGATGTACATGTTTACACCTTTAGATATTACTTAGTTTGAGATTTTCTGTAGGGTAGATGGCCAAGATGATGTGATATAAGAGTTAACAGTTTGTGAACATGCAGTGTGTTGTCTGATGCTTAACAGTAATCAAGCCAGGTTGTTCCTCACTCATGCTAAAGCTGGGCACTTGAGCCAATAGTACAGAAAATTGCAGGTTTTATGGGGAAGCATTCCCAGGAGAAAACAGCATCCAATGTCCCTAATTTTAGATCACAAAGGGGTCAGCTGCTCCTCTCTGGATGGACTCAGCCTTGGGGGCTTGAGCCATTGTCCGGAGGAAGGGCATCTCCTTTGTTCAGGACGACATGGCTGTCCGTGGTCCGCTCGGTTGTCAGATCGATGATGAACGACCGTTTTGAGGCCCTGTACTTTATGTCGTCCATATTCATAAGCTTACACTTACACAGGTTTGGAAAAAATGGACCCGACAGGTAGTCCTTACATGATGGTGATATGAGGAAAACAGCGTCGGAAGCGTTTGTTATTAAAGAGGACTTTGTTAGACTGTACATTGTTATCCGTATCATAACAATGATGTCCAGTGAAGAAGACATGCTGGTAAAGAGAACCCAGATTCTTTGATTACCAAGCAATGTTGCTCGGGGCTAGTGTAATGAAGCAACCAATCCAGGGGTACTTTAGTCTTGTTTAGAAAGAGTGAAATGCCCTAGGGCATTTTGGGATTGAGTTTGAAAAGCAGCAATTGTTTGTACTGTTGAGATGGTTCCTCGGCAGTCGACCAGTCCAAAATGTATTTTTATATTGCATGCAAATCTTGATCCATACCTACATGTATGCAACTTAACGTCTGATTGTACTCATCAGTAAAATTCCTTTCCTTCAACTGTCTAATGACATTTTCCAGTGTTTGTGGTGTCTTCTACTCCAAAATAGATGTCAAAAGCGTCAGTGAATCATTTGTAAAATGTATCTAATGCATCCCCCTCTGTCATCCAAAAAAAATTGTCATGTTCGTTCCCGCTAGTTTAGAGGGAAAGAACTGTGTTGTACTTGTAGGTAAGCGTAGAGAAGGGATGTAACAATGGGATAGCCCCCTCTTGCGGTGGCCAGGGTTTTTATGTGTGCTGCTCGTTGCGCTGGGAGCAGTTGCTTTGTTTGAAGCCCACTGGTTGATGAGGTGGAACTTGTCTTTCAGGTCAGCTCAGGGTGAGTGGAACATTGTGTTCTGGTGTAGAATCATAGTGAATTCTGCAAACCTTATTCTACTCTTTTCCTTTCTTGTTAACTCTAACTGGTACAAAGTTTATAATAGAGAAGGTCAAGGTAGCTGGCTGGTGTAGTTGATTTTGAGGAAGTGTTATTGTTAAAGTAGTTTGTTTCTTTGTTGTTCCAGTCACATGGTTCCTTGTCTCTAGAAAGCAAAAAAAAAAACAGAACTAGTTATTCTACATGCTGACTGACTCTGCAAAGCTTAAGTGGATAATGCTAAGTATAGAATACAGTTTACCATTACTCTTGTTTCACTTTCAGAGATGTTTTCCTTCAGATGATAGTGTGGCACTATCTAACGGATAGGAAACAAAGAAACTTGTGATTCTGAACTCAACTGCCATTCATTTTTAATCTTTTCCACTAAAGTCCAGTTTTAACCCCGTCCATTGTAGTGGTATGCAAACAAAGCCGTAGGTCCATGACCTGCCGCTTTGGCCTAGAAATGCCGATCGCTAGGCGGAGCTTTTGTTCCAGTGAACGTTCCATAAACTGGACGTTGCAGCAACGTCTTTAAAGTGGAACACAAAATAGAACGTAGAAAGCTACACTGTCTGAAAAGAACTTAATTGTGAGTTCTCAATCTGGAGTTCAAGTAATCTGTTCATTTGGTGTTCTAGTAGTGTTTTGATGAATGCCATTGATGGTAAGAAAAACTGGACCTTTAGTCACACAGTGCGGCAAAGTGTAAACATCAGACACCATTGTATGTCACTGCCCATGTGCTCCTGTGCTTGGTCTAGAAATGCAGGACGCTAGGCGGAGCTTTTGTCCCTAGGATATGGCAGTTGGATATGGCTCTATACAATTGGTCTCCATCTGAAGTAGACTTTAAACTAAAGACTTTAAAGTTTTACTATTTCAGAAGATCTGTTTATGTTTATATGGACAATCTGAGAGCTTCAAGCTTTTTGTTGAGGGATAATTTTAGTAAGAAAACTTGAATTTCCTTTCAGCAACAGAAATGGGATATTTTGATATCTTTTCAATACTTCTACATCAGTTATTGATTTCCATAGTTTGTGCAAGTCATTTGCACAAAGATTTACTGATTTGTTAAAATATTTTTATAAATCAATTGTATAAAAGTCTGAAGACTTTATTACCATTGCAGGTAAAGGTTTAGCATGTGCCAATTGAAAGCTCCCCACAATCAGGAAATATGTCCATGATTTGCAAACAATTTTATGCATGAATAAAAAAAAATGCTATGCTTTGACATAAAAGATACAACAAGGTTTCCCTTTTTAAAATTTTGCTCATCATCTTAGTGCGTTGATTTTCTTCCTTTTTACTCAGTATACAGAAGAAATGTTGACCTTCATTGCCATACTAGTCATTATCCCAGGAAAACTCATATTTTTCCGTGAAGCAGCCTGTAGAAAAAGTATCAAAATTGCAATTTTTCAGTGGAAATTTTATTTTATTTTACCAAAAATAACATTTCTACAGAAAATATCAACTGAGTTTGTTGGTCAGCAACAATTCACCTTTTTTTTTCAGAAACATAGAATTGTCTGGAAAACAATGTTTTGAAAAGTGCTATTGCTTTTCTGAAAGACAGTCAATTTGGCCTTGTATCAATAAAAAACTCTGAACTGAGTCCTGTAGCGGAATACCACATTAAAAAATCAGAAGAAGAAAATCACTCAGGCAAGGACATTATCATCATCATACATGTAGTTCTATACTACAATCTTCATAATACTAGTCTTTATACTCCTATCACCTGTCTCTTCCTGTTTTCCAAGATGTCTTCCTGATTTCCAAGAAGATGTTCCCTATTCGTCCAGTTAATTATGAGCTGAAGCAGAAGCCCTAGTATTTTTTGTCCTAGAAAATGTCCGCTTCAAACAATGCATCCTCAGCTTAGCATGTTGTAATAATAGAGGTTATATTGCTAACGTTTATTAATACTTATGTTCCAAGAATCTCCGCAGGCTTCTAGTTAAGCCTTTTCTTTAGCCTAATAAAGTATTCACGGTTCTTCTCTATTCCCTTTGGACCGGAGACGGTCATGTACTTGTGCGCCAGAACAGATGATACAATGTCTTGTAGTTACGTACTATGCCATGAGATGTGTAAGTACATTTAGTTTTTCTTCTACTCTTTGGACACAGTTTTTTTTTCTATCCTGGTGTTTTTACTGTTTTCAGATGTACAGTGTTTCAAAATTAATTGCATGGACATAGGGGAAACAGCTATGATGTGTCAGAAATTTTAGGAAATGTTTTTAACTTCAATTCGGTGTGAGTGTGTGTGGGAAGTATAAATCAGCTGGTATATGGAAGGTAGCTGAAGAAACCGTTCTATTTTACCTCTGAAAGATGTTTCAATTTTAGCCCCTGTGGCACGAGGAATGGAGTTTGCCATGGAAGGGAGTTTCGCCCGTCCCCGTGAACCAGCGCTAATTTAACCAGTATATTGTGAAATTTTTTTTTCCTATATTCTATATTCTACCAACCTGATGAAATAATTTGTGGATGGTTCAGTTTGGTTTGAATCACTGAAGTGGAGATTTGTAAGCTTGGGTCAAGATGACAGGGTTTCGGCAAGACAGTGGTGTGGCTCTGGCTCTGGCTCTACTCCCTTTAGCTTTAAGTTTCGGTAGGTTTGCTGAATGTTTCCATGTAAAGCCAAACTATAGTGGCCACGTAAGGGACTGGAGACATGTGGTCACTATAGACAGGTTGCCACTGTAGAGAAAATGCTGATCAATGGACTACAAGCAATATGTTTTGCATGATTTCAGTACCCACTTACCTTTCTCATCAAGTAACATTGTCTCGATCGTCTCAAAATTCAACTGACCCTGCCAAAGGCAAAATCTACCGAAAATGATGGATATTGCCATGCGCAATGTTGGTAAAGTTGCCGACAAAGACTTTCGCTGTAACGTTCATGGCACGCGTACATTCTGCTACCGCCCAGGAACTCCAAATCCTTGCAAACTACAATTTTAAACCAGATGCAGGGTGACATACGGCCGCTGTATGGCTGCAATATGCAGAGTTTCTGTATCTATGGGACTGGAAATCGTGTGACCATGGCCGCATTGGAGAGGTGACCTCTATAGACTTAGGTCAATGGGAAAAATCAAAAGGACTGACAAAAAGTGACCGCAATGGCCAGGTGATCACTAAAGGTGGCCTCTAATACAAGTTTGACTGTGGCAGCAATGACAATGATATAGCCCGAAAATGATGTTGATCTTGATGTAGCAGTTGTAGCTTTCTTAAAATGGATGACCCCATATTATAAATAAAACTACATGTGAAACTATAACCCCAACCATGTGTTAATTGTGAATCAGGACGGCATTTGGATTCATTGGATTACTACCCACTAGACCATTGCTAGCTGCCTGGTGTCCCAGATAAGTTGTTGCACATGATTGGTGGTGTTCAACTCCTGTAAACCTGCTGGGGTCACCAGTATGTACATCACCTTCCTCTCAGCCCAGAAGGTTCTCATTACCAAATGTGGGCCATTCATGCATCATCCTTTACCACTTCTGAGATTGCCTCCATGGTAAGCAAAGGATCACACCATGGCCAGCTAGCATGTGTCCCATCTAGGGCTGAGTACACAGGTACAGAAATTTCAGGTCCAGGTACAGTCTAGGTCCAGAGGATTAGGTCCAGGTCTAGACCTGAACCTGGACCTAATCATCTGTGAAAACTTAAATGGGCGATGTACAAAGCATTGGTCCATTTTGCTACAAAGGATTCTGTTTGGCGGAGTATCCGACGTCCGATTTTCGAATAGGTCCAACATCAGGTTCACTGATTTTTTCAGGTCCATTTTTTCTGGACCGGTCCATCCTTTTTAATTTACTGTGGCTGCCATACTTGATCGCTAACAAAATAAGGAATGAATATTGGAGAATATTATAAGCACACAGGCCAGCAACAAACTGGGTTTCCGTAACTTGAGTTTGAATTCAGGTAAATTCAGGTAAATTGATGCATGCATTAAGGTACGGAGCCATTATGTGATGGTGAACATTTGTGTTCTTGCTTTTGAGATTAAAGAAGTTCTGTTCTCACTTAGTCATTACTCAAACCAAGTGTTTTGGTTGGTTGCAAGTGTACTTGAACTCAAATATGTTTGCCACACTGGTTATCAACTGTCATAGCTTTTGAAAAATGTCTGTGGCTCTTGCCTCTAACTTTTTCAATCACCAGTTCTAGTGGAGTATGGTAGAATGAATGGTTGGCTTTCACTAAGCTAGCTATGTGTGGAGAAGTATTACTTTAGGCAGATGTTACATAACTGAACAAAGTTACTCATTATGTAACAGTTACTTCAGTCTGAGTTGAGAATTTCCTCAGTGACCTGCTAAAGCATGGCAACCTCTGGAGCAAGGATCCATCGTCGTTTCATCCTGACAAAGAAAAATTGCTTCCATGTAGGACAAGAATGGACGGTAAGATTGCACCTGACAGTTGTAACCCTTCGCTGGATGGCCAAATTGGTAGGAAGTATGCTCCGATGAGGGCTGGGAGTTTGGATGGATGGGAAACCTAATGCAACATAAGTATCAAAGCTGCCAGGGTTTGATATAGACTTTGGTATAATTGGAACTGCTGATATTGACAAATAGATAGTCCTCAAAGGGAAGAGTGACCCTTTTCTCTGTGTATATGGGTATCAATTTTATTCATAATTGAGTGTTTTGTTACTTTTCTTTGCCGGGGGAAGTCTTTCCTTTGGTAAGTGTAATGAGTCCAAGCAAACGTCAGTAGTTCTTAAGCTAATTAATGTTTCCCTGTATTGCACGCTCAGATATTGATTTGTTGCATCATGGATTATTGTAATGAGGATTCATTAGTAAATTATGAATTATTTTAAATTGTGCAATTGCTTAAGAAGCTTTTTATGGTTATGTGATACCAGACATGGACCATTGACTAAAATCAATAATTATAGCAATAAAAGTATGAAGTAGTACAGTGTACATATTATGTGGAATATCTACCCTGCTATCAATCTCATGCTAAAGTGATCTACTCTTCACTAGGACAAGTCAGTAATAATGGTAAGGAAGTCATTGATTTATCAGTGTAGGCAATAAGATTTGTGTGGCACCAGTAGATCTGCACTGTCAGTTCCAATCAACAGCAACACGTCACCAGAAATGCCAATAGCTTTCTCCATACTGATGTTATCAATACAGATTCTGGTGGGTAGGAGGTTAGGTTCCGGCTTTTTTAATGTTTTTTTAGTCATTTTTATCAGGCTTTCTATTTTTTCATGTTTCTTGAAGTCCACGGTTAGGCTGTTTTTCTTAATTTTTTTTAAAGTCGTTTTTATCGTGCTTTCTATTTTGAATTGTCCTGACCATTTTGACCCCTGAAGTCAAGGTCCTCATCGACTCCCGATGGACGAACATCATTTTGAATTGTATCTTGTATTGTCAAAACCTTACTTCAAGAAAGATGACAGAATAGAAAGCCCGATAAAAATGACAAAAAAAGCATGTTATAAAACAGCCGGAGTCTAACCTCTGCTTGGAGAGTTAGATACATGTAGGAGGGAGCTGGAGGAAGATGGTATGCAAATGAGGTCAAATTTGCATAATGTATGCCATGATCCTTGTCTTTACCTTGAAGTTGTGTGTACTTTTTGTACAAGTCTTTTTTCCTTCAATTCCCTTGGAGTAAAGTACCGTATATGATACATGCTTTTTCTGTATGTGTGTCCGGGTGTATTGAAATGTTTAGGGTGTTTTCGTTTTTCGTTTCAGTAGGTTTGTGACTTTCATGAAGGGGGTGAAGCGTGCCATCACGGATTGCCTTGTCACTTACTGAGACCAATAGCAAAAAGATTCTTTTGTAGATGATGTCCTTACAAAGTTTTGGTTTTACTAAACTTTTAGCTTGTTCACTTCAGCCAAAAAACTACTCCATTCAACGCTGAACAGCAAGCATACATGTAGGTGTTTAACTCCTTGTAACAAGTTTCTTTTGAGAGAACTTTAACATACTCTGCATATGTATCATAAGATACAACTTGAAAATGGACATGTTGGTAAAAAACTTTGAAAATGGACATGTTGGTAAAACAATCCCTTGCAAGGTCATCTTTGTTTTTCTGCCCTCAAATCAAAGTTTGGGTTTCCAGAGAATGTCAGACATTCATACTTGAGCAACTGTTTTCTTGTTTTGTCTAATACATTACATTACTTGGGTCTTTGGATCCAAGTATTCCCAAAAGACAGGAAGTTCCTATTGATACTCTTGTGACAGCAACAAATTGACGGGCATTTTATTGCTCTTTAAGTAGCACATGTCCAGTGAATCATTGATAGAAGTCGATAGTAGCACTCTATGTTCTGATGTACAAGGCATCCATTTAGACATGGCCCAGTAATTACGATCAAAGTCTCCAGATGTATCATTAGCGGGCCCTGAGGAGATGGCACAGATAACACTGATGTCACACAACTCACTTTATTAAGAACCTTGGATCTGTTTGAGGGGGGACTCCATAGATCAAGCAGCATTGAGGCAGGAGTAATTGCTTCTTGGTGTAATTAGGCCACAACCACTTGATGATATATCAGGGGGAAAGTGTCTAAATATGGAGTTTCATGACTGAGTGAGCGCCAAGGAAGCTTGAAGGATGAGAATGTCGTGAAAAAAGTTGTCTGATTTGTAACGACTAGCGAAGAGTTTAGCAACGATAAATTGTGATTGTAAAGAGGGAAGATAACTTACAACTTTAACTTAAGGGATATTTTGCTGAGTAAGCAAAGAGGTGAAGTGAGAAATTTTTTTTCAATACAAGGACAAATTTGAATTCCTCAGAGAAACTGGAATTCCATAATCATATTTGAGTATGCTTGTAACGACTAGGAAAGAGTTAAGAAAGGATGAATTGTGATAGGAAAGAGAGAAGAAAATTTACAACTTTAATAGATATTTTGCTGAATAAGCAAAGAGGTGAAGTGAGAAAATTTTCTTTTGTGCAATGCAAGAACAAATTTGAGTTCCTCAGAGAATATAGCTGAGCAAAGAGTTGCTTGTCGCCCCCTTCCCTGTGCAATGTGCTCATACGCCTGCGCTCGAACACACTCTCCAACCGTGTATTACTTGATGACCCAATAAATTTCTCTTGCAATATCGTCGAAATCCTTCCATCCCACCAAATAGATGACGTACCTGGGAAAAAAGACTAGGGCGAGATTTTTCCCATTCCTGGTGGATTAGTGTGTAATCAAGGCGGATCATTAGCATGGATGGAAGCCTGTGTGGCGAGCATGATTTAATATCCTGCCGTTGGCTGGAGAACTCAAGTACCTGTTGTTTGACACGGCATAAAAGCTGACCCCATTCCATCTGTATGACTCACCTGGTGTATTTATGAAGGCATGGTGTTGTTTGGCTCCTTGCCCAAGGCCATGTGTCTACTGTACTGGTTCAATGGCCTTCCAGGGGTGGTCAACAACCGCCCAGATGCAAGGTCGTTCAAAGATAAGACGCACCAACTCTTGTCTATAATGTAAGCTTCCATAGTGAAAAGTAACATTGACAACATAGCCAAGTCTTCATCATTGGACATGAACCTGCACTTGAAGCAGGGATATCAACTTATGTAAATGCATTTAAGTTCACGGGGATTTACTTTCGTGGTAGCTGGAAAATGCGTGGTAGTTTTAAGTGCGCGGTAGCATCATAGACTGAAGTCTCATACTATTATGGAAAAGACAAGTATATGTAAAATGGTGGTAACTTTCAAATTGAAAAGTCATTTTTCTGCATTTCAAGAACACTTTGTTGGAAACTTGTAATGTGTGTGTGTACATGTACAAGACATGTATGCAGTATGGGGTCACATCAGATCTCTGTCATAGTGCGCAAGAACAGGGTTCAAACCTCTGCCCTCTGGATCCATGGAATTCTATCCATATAGCCAAGCAGGTTGGATTGCTCAACCCTTGTTCTGCATAGACATGGCATATCTTAATCATCAAGAAATTTTCTCTGGGAACTCACAAGTGATTCGCCTAGTGTTGTTCCATATTCAGACTGACAATGACAGAGGATATGCAATATTTCACTGCTGTCACTCAATACATCACTCTGAATAACAAAAAGGTTGAACCTCCATTTGATGTATACATTGCAGCTGTATTATTCCACTATTAGAGTTGATGTTGCCACAATACAAAAGGGTCAATAGGTTGGGAGACAATTAATAATAGATAAAGAGGAAATCAGAATCCTTTGTGTGTTTTGTCGTGTGCAGTTATTTCAAGGTGTCTATGCTGTAATAATATATGATGCGGGATGTCGTGAACTGCCTACCTGTCCTGTTGAAAGAAAAGGACCCGATCGGCAAGTTCTGACATACCTGTCAGTTTCACACTTGGATGATCACCATAACACCTGTCTTGACCTATTATCATTGTGTCCGCCTTGAAATAATTCAACAATGGATGACCTAATTCTACTGCTTATGTCTTGTTGACTCAGATAAATGTGAATCTTTTCTGTGTCAATGCATTGTTCTCTAGGGAGTGTTTGTATTTGATGCATTGCATTGCCCCTCTATTTGTGTTATCAGTTGAAACCAAACCCATGCCTTCCCCTCAGAGCAGATTTATTGAATGAAACTTTCATGAAACAATTGCCTAAGGCAAAACCCTGTACCATATGGCCGACAAGATTTCTAAATGGTTTAACCTTGGTTGATAGGTAATGCGCAAAGTTGACAGAACATAATACGGCCTCCAGAGTACAAATAACAAGGTTGTTTGGTAACTATAGAAATGAAACACACCAAAAGAGATTAATCTAAGTCACAGTATACAGAGGACTAAGGTTCAGTGACCCAGTAGTTGGTGCAGGATGTGACTTTTTCTAGTGTAGATTACAACAAAAATGTCAAAACTGTTAGAAAGAATTTAGACATGTTGCATTTTGTAAAGATTTAAGCAGTTGTTGTATTATTCACACCTGATATGGCTTAGAATGAAATGTTATGGAAATTTATATGCTCTGAGATAGATGACAAAAGAATTACATGAATACATGTCACAAAGTTTGTGCAGTTTTATGGCGCACTTATTAAAGTTTGCACACTAGTTGTACAAGCATATCAGTTCTCCAGTTTTATACTGAAATACTTCAAATTAAGACTTTATTATCATCAGTCTACAAAGGTTAATTTTTCAAGACAGCAGATGAATGGTGCCCTTGGCAGTGTAGTCCCACCAAAAATGTATCACAGGTTGTTTTTCAACATCCCTTTCAAGCAAATCATGCTATTTTGTATCGTTCCTGCTTTTATCTTTTTACTTTCAACCAGGTTTGGTGGCATATTGTCTACTGCTCGTAGTAGACAATCAAATTAACTTTGAACTGATATGATGGCTTTTGTCATTATTGGTGGATTTTAAAGTCAGTCTGATTTCTTTTGTTCCGCTGCTAACTTTTATGTCAGGTGATATGTCAGACCAATCTTTGGCTGGATAGGGTTAAAAACTATGTACAATATATTGTTCATTGTATCTTTCTTCCAGATGTTTATGAAGATAACAACAACTTGTCATTGTCCGGGTGACAGCTATTAAACATTTTTCTTTGATTTCAGGCATTGGTCATTCTGATACTGTTGAAGTACACAGTATGGTTGTTGAGCAAATAATGAAATTGTGAAGTAATTTACATCGACCTTGTCATGTTTTCAGATGGCTACAGAGATTTGAAGAATGAGGGAAGGATGAGCATGGCAGGCAGAGACAGTATCTCGGTGACGCCCCGCTCCGCTGTGGACAGCTTCAGCTCCAAACAGGACAGTAGAAACAGCCTGAGCCTGCGGGACAGCCTGGGCGGGCTGCCCCTCACCCCGCACTCCTCCAACAGTACATTTGACCTCTCAGGGACACCCTTGTCTGCCAGCAATGCCTTCAGCATGTACAGCCAAGGTAGGATGGAGGGATGGATTGATGATGGATGGATGGATAGATGGATTGATAGATGGTGTGTTAAGCAGAACAGCGGTTATACCGGCTATAAAGATACAGATACAGAATGATGTTCAAACAGAAAAGTAGTAGATCAGTTTAAGAATCAGTGCTTTGCTGCAAATCCAACAAGATAACAACCGTAGCACTGATAGCAGTCTTTCTGAAAAATGCATATGGACTCAAACGGTCACACCTCTTTAAATTTGTGTCAGAAAAGCTCTAGAATTTGATTGGCTTTTCTATGACTTTGTTGTCATCTTGAAATAATTCATTAATTGTGACCATCTTTCGTGATTTTATACAAATTTACTGGTTTAAGAACCAGTGCTTTATTAAATCCAATAAGATAACATTCATAGCAATCTTCTGAAAATGCATCGGAACTCACACGGTCATACCTCTTCAAATTTGTGTCAGAAAAGCTTTAGAATTTGATAGGATTTTCTTTGACTTCTTGAAATGATTGTGACCATCTTTCGTGGTTTTATATAAATTTACTGGAAATAAAAAGAACTTGAAAAGCATATTGCACTTGCAGGGAGAGAAATATGAGTCGCAGATAGAACATTGAAGCTTTTTTTTATTTCTCTGAAAGATGTTATAAGAAAAAACAAACTTCAGTAGATACTTGTACCAGCTATCTTAGGTGGTGGCTTGTTTTTATAGTCAAGTATTCAACACTTTTTACTGTGATACAAAAGATTGAATTGTGAGAAACACAACAATTATTGAATATTCAAGGTTGATTAATGTGCAAGGTAAGTGAAAAATCAAAATTTTGAAGTTGATATCAATGTTGTACTTGTTGAGCCTCTGCTTTTCTCAGTCTTCTCTCCCCAGGTACTTTCAGCTTGTGCAATGTCCTGTTCTTGCCCGTTCTTATACCACTGTTTTGACTCCTTGCCTGCTGTGTCTTGGACCTGAAGTTGCTTTTTACCTTCAAAAAGGTTCATCTTGATGCTGAAGCAAAATGTGTTTTCCCATCTTGCCTGTTGTTCTTTTATTGCCACACAGCACACTAGCCAGCACCCTTTCTGTTTTGTGTTCATTCTCTGTAACGTTCTTGCTTGGATATTAGATAGGCCCAAGAATGTGGAAAAGTGTTACTGTTTCGCAAAAGCGTTAAAATTTTATTTTAGCTTTAATAATTGAAGTTAGATGTAAGTCACTTATTTTTATTTTTTTAAGGAACCCCATTTAGATAGGTTTTGCATGGGAGATTGTTTCCTCAAAAGGAAATGATAAATTGTAAATACCAAGAAATATAGCAAAATAGATAATAGCAGGTCTCGAAAAACAACTGAAGGTGATAGACACCATCAACGGACATAGATTTGCTATTCTCCCCTTCAATCTGTTAATCGTAATTCCTAGCGTGAAAATTATATTTGGCGTTAGTCAGCGTTCCCGCCAGGTTTTTGAAAGTATGCGTCCAAATATTTGGGAGGGGCGTAATGAGCGCCGGAGGCGCGAGACGAGCGCCGCAGGCGCTCGCATTCTAGGGGGGTCCGGGGGCATGCTCCCCCGGGAAAATTTGGATTTTCAAACCCTCTAGAACACAATTTCCTGCAATTTGAGAGAATAATCATGCACTTGAGATTGGATGTCGGTTGCCTCTTTTACTCCCATTTTCAGTTATCGACGACCACCCTCTTCATCAAAATACGTTATATTAAAAACAACTGAACACAGGGAATCAGCCTTCCGTGATCTGGCCCGGGTATTATTTGTCCAGACATATCTATATGAAAATTTTGGATTTTTGATGCTTCGAAACAGGGCTCTAGCGGCCTAGCCTGTCCGTCAGCCCGTGAAAAAAATTCTGCCAGTTATTTTCCGTCATTGAAAAAAAAAATGTCTAACGTTACCTCGTGCGATCGATGTTGCGCCCTCCCGCATCAAAAATTTTTCCGAGACGATAAAATAATGGCGCCATCACACTTTGTGTCTTTTTTTCTATTTTGCCCGATGATTTTAGTCAAATTTTTTGAATCGGTGGGGTTTTACAAGGCCTTGCCGTCATTTTCCACGAGCGTGCGTTTGTTCCTGCGACCTCAGGTAACCCCGTTTTCGGCGTGAAATCTTTGGCTGGATTTCTTTTTAAATAGATCAAGAACGTTATACATTACTCGAGGAGGACGATCTGCTGCCTCTTTGGCAGTGATCATTGCCGGTGTAACCTTGAAGCAGTAGCCAGAAAGACGGCGCTGCGATCGACGGTCCGTCTGGGGAGGGGGGCGTGCCGTGACATGTGCCACGGAGTGCACAGCCGACTCGATCGACGCTTGACAACAATATTGCGGCCCCTTTTCTGCCGCAAATTTTGTCTTTTTGAAATAAAAGAAATTTTGTAAATAAGAAATAAAGTGTATAGTTTTGGATTCTTCACTTATTTACCGCGCACCGTTTTTTGTTAGCAGCTAGGGAAGAAACTCAAGTTGCCAGACGACACGGGCGGCTACCAACGTCACGTGCGCTAATACTCGGTAACTTTTGTTTTTTTTCCGGTGACCAATAACAGAGTGCAACATTACATTTATCAAACGCTGATTGGTTATTAAGATGATTGGATTTGGACCTGGTGGCCAATCTAGACTGCTTGGCGCTAGCGGCCTGTTGTCAAAGATACCGACTGCCAATCAACTGCCCACAGTGTGAGAACTTTTGTTGAGATGTGTAGCACTCGCGCAGAGCAGTTTGCTTGTTCAATACTAGTATTACCCACACATCTTTAACAAATACGTGAAACTGAGGACAAGTAAGTATCATGTTAATATCAGAATATAAAATCTGCATAAGATTTCTTCGAGTGTTAAAGAATGCTGACTGTCAGACGTATTTCACGGACTACAAAAAATTACATTGCGCAACGGACAGCTCAGACTGGCGCGTGGCTGGGTGTGTCGCACATGGGTCCGCTAGTTGTAAAGCGTGCCGCGCTCCGCCCCATGCCCAGACTACTAGGATGACCGGAAAGTGAAGAATTTGAAGTATAAATTGTAAAGGTAGGATTCCTTCGTATAAAGACAGATTTTTAAAAAGATTCCAGATACATTTTGTACACTGGTGGTACAGGTCAGCCTTTCTTTCATATTTTTTTATGGACGCATTCAGCTGAGCCGAGTGCGTCTTTCCAGAAAAAAATGCGTCCAAAGACGTAAAGACGTATGCCTGGCGGGAACGCTGGCGTTAGTGGTATTTTGATACATTTTTCAAACTGCGTTTACAAATGACTGTAATATTAGTGTTACCAGTAATGTACACATTCACATCATTTGACGAGCCACCTGTTGATTAGCACCTAACCGTTAAGTGCCTTCTCGGCTGTCGGAGCATATACATAGTGTTCACCAGTAATACAGACGAATTTGCAGGATTTTCAGCTCATAAGACACAAACTAATTTCAAGATAGCAGGAGATAATCCAGGGCTAGGTTTTCCTTCAGGGTCAATTTGTATGGATGGACATGGGCACCATTTTGTAGGTCAGCCTTTAGTTGCAGAACTGGTTTGACATTTATGTAAAGAGGCCATGTCTTCCATTTAGTGAGGCTGCTGAATTTGTCATTGGGCTACATCAGAGGACTTCCATGGCAGTCCTGCTATGGAGGTGGCATTTTGATCTCAGACGTTGAAAGGAAACTTCCCCCCCAAATATCTCCTATTCTGTCCCTAATGTTGCGATTCCGGCCATCCAATTTCCAGCTATATCCCTGAGCCATTTAGGACTTTCATCGTACCAATTCGTGTCAGTATAGATTTCGTTTGAGATGTGTGAATGGTAGCTGTCGGGCCGAGCATTGACTTGTTGTCCTTACGTTCACATCGATCTTGCTGACCTTCTTCTTTTCTCATCAGTCTAAACACAATTACCCCAGCTGGAGGGTCCATTAACGAAGAGGGACATGTAAGGATCAAAGTTAATTGAAGTAGCTGAACGCTGATGAAGGTATCCAGGGCTGGTCTCCTCAGAGGAGCAGCGTTTATTGCTCGTACAAATTACTCCAGGTCTGATTTCTGTCATACAGATGTCACTAAACCATCCGAACAGACTTCTTCTCAGTCACAAAAGTTTGTAAGGTTTTCTCAATGACTCAAAAAGTGAGAAAGCAGCCGACTCAGCCCTTGAAACCTGGGGTCAAGTAAAAGCATTTAGAGAAACGAAATCATCCCAGAGCCAATTACGAAGGTTTTCCATTGAGATACAGTATCTTCAAGCAGTGTCTTGACACCTGCATTTGATCTTACTGCGTAGGTTGCCCCCTGTGATTTCTTACAAAGTCTAATTTGGGCCAACAATGAAATATTCATCTTGACTTCAAAGTTCACATTCTGATTTCTCCTTGCTTTAGCGGAGAATTGGAGGTAACCTAAACGTTTCTATCAATAATTTAGTGGTTGTGATTGGGCCGTAATCTGGAGGGGAAATGTTTTTCATTGCAGAATGCCTACGAATCTATCAGGGAAAGGATATGTTAAGTCAATCTCAATGAGTATGATATTGTGTACTGTGAGAAAAGGAAAAAAATGTTACAGTAAACTCAAGCCTTGCAGAGTTATGGCCTGTCATGGTAAGAAAGACTACTGTAAGTGCCAAAATTTTCACGATGGTTTTATATTAAAGGTTTTTGTGTTACCAGTTCACCACGAATGTAAAACAACTGAGAACATTTTTCCATGTCAGTAAGAGACTATATTGCATGGTGCTACTGCGAACTTAATACCACCGCAAGCAGTCTTTTTTCCCACTATCGGGAAATCAAATTCCTCCGAACTTAAATTCATTATTTTACAGTACATTTGAAGCAGTAATTTAGTACTTTTCCCAATGCTCCACTGTGAAAAAGTTTGGACTCTAACTCTCTAACTTTCCAGATTTGAAGAAAACAGTGGGTTTTCAACTATACAAGCAGGAAGCTGGTTTAAGCACAAACTTTTCAGCTATAAATCATAGCTGTAACATTAGTCATCAGACTGCTAGCCCATGTAAGCACTTCCTTCCTTTTTGCCTACAGCCCAAACCTCCATGTACTGTAAGAATAGGTCAGCCCCGCATTAAGGAATAAGTCTCCTTAATCTGCAGATTATTACTGTACTTAAAATATTTTATCTTGCTTATGACACCTATGTTGTGGCTAATCATACAGACGTAGTAATGACAAGTCTCCTATGATTGATTCTGTTTGAGTTAGGAAGGAAGTTGGAAGAACTTTCATTTTCTGTAATATTTTTTTCTGTACACTTTATCTAGGTCATATTTGAGGAAGTGGAACACTATAGCAGCACTATATGTCGGTTGTAGTAACCGAGATTTCCTGTTTGGCAGATTTTTGTGTGTCTGGAAAGTAAGACCCAGACTGTGGATTTCCTGTGAGGAGATATTATGGAGAAACAGACATGCTCTCCTGCCTGAGGAGATATTATGGAGAAACAGACATGCTCTCCTGCCTGTGAACATGAATAGTCTGTGAGTAGATAGGTATAGAGAGATATACAGTACAGTCATGAGTAGGGGTGGGTACCGGTACAAAACTGTTATTTTCTTCTTATTGGACTGGACCTGAAAAATTTCTTTGGATCAGATGTTGGACTTATTAGAAAATGAACAGGTTATATGATCAGGATGTCAAACGTTTTGAGGTTTACTGGTCAGAGAAAGTAACCGGAGTCAAGTAGAGTTAAGTTTATAGTCATTTCTACCAAGCAGCTTGAAGAGCATTGACGAAAGTGCTTGTTTCTAGAAAGTTTGCTTTGTAGGATTTGAAGATGCCAGTGGAAGTCAAATACTCACCAAACATATTGCTCTGTAATGAAATGGACCATTGTTTTGAGTATCGTCCATTCACATGTTCTCACATACTGAACCAGATCCAGGTTCAGGTCCAGACCGTCCATTCACATGTTCTCACATACTGAACCAGATCCAGGTTCAGGTCCAGACCTGATCCTCTGGATCTGAACCAGATCTGGAACAGTGAATCTTGTATGTTTGGTACTAACAGTAAAACTGCCCAAGATTTAGAGGACAAAGAGAATCTTGTCTATGTGGACAGGTCGTCACAATAGACAGGGTTATTAATGCTTGTGTCAATGGGAAAAATTATCTACGGGACCAACAAAAAGTGGCCACATTGGCCAGGTAGAGGTGGTCACTTGAACATGTTTGACTGTAGACTTTCAAAGGAAAATGACTACAATGTGTAAGGTTACCATGAACCTAATACCTGTTACCTTTCTTTCAAGAATAGTGTATACTTCGTACTTGAAAATGATGAGTCCAAAAGCAGTACGTGACAGTGAACAAAATGAAAGTGATTTAGACAATGATAATGTTGAAAGAGAGAACTGTTGCCAACTCAGTTACTAGTTGGAAGAATACTTTGACAGAAGCAACATTTCATATAGTCAATGTACTCTCTCCAAGAGTGCTGCAAATTCATATCAGACACAGATACATTATATCTCTGGAAATTTCCATTCCGTCACAAGTTCTGTACTTCTTTATGTCACAGAGTAAACTTTTGACTTATGTTCAGAAAGACTTCTGACTTGAATACCAATTTGGGAAGCGTACTAGTATCTGTTGGACATGAGCCTAATGATGAGTAAGATTTGAACACAGTGGAAACCTGCATTATAACGAATGCAGAGTCAGGTGTCCTCTTAGGGAGTGGGATGAATTGTACATCCATGCTTAAGTTGAAAGTACCCAGTGATTCATCTTTAATTGGTCATTTCCTTGTGTCAAAACCAGACGTGGCTTTCCATTACAATTCATCCATATACTGTCTGAAAGTAGGGCAGGTGCCTGGGACACAGAAGAATCCTGTGTCTGTTCTATATCATACTTTTTTTTTTCAAATGATGGATGTCCATTTTACTTGCTTTGTGGATTTTTCCTTTGTCTAGTCATGACAGCCAGTTATAGGAAAATGAATGATATATCTTTTAAGGGTTTGATGACTCACAAGCCTGCCCTTAAGACTGGTGATTACTTTTGCCAAGAAGGTCATGTTTTTGGGTACTGTTTGTGGGTATGTATAGGTGTGAAGAAGACCAGCGTAACTTGAGAATGCTTGGATGGATTGTACTGATATTTGGTACATGGGTAGGGCTTGATAAGGCCTGAAAAAGATTACATTTTTGGCACCCTAGCAGCTTGACATGGTACTGCAGTGCAACATCCTGTTTTGAGGTCTGGACATGCTATTGTCATGTTTTTTTGAGTAGTAGAAAGCTCCTGGAGCCAAGAGCAAGGGGTTTAAGTTTGGGCCCCTTAGTCTATATTGGTCTTTGTAGGTGAGTTGACCTGGACTGTAGATAAAAATGGAAATGTTGAAACTAAAAAAACATCAGTTTTTTCAGTTAAGACCATGCTATCCAGGTGAATGTAAAAGTTAAGTATGAGAAAAATCAACAAATTTACCATGGCGATAACTAGTTAGACTCTTTTTTAAAGGCTACTGGTTTGGTTAAAGGCTACTGGTTTGGTTGAATACAGAGGTTTAGGCCTTGAAATTGTTTCTGTTCCAAAATCATATCCAGTTGCTTGGGTAACTGCTTTTTGGCATAGGCCTAGAAAACCTTAAGCTTTAGGACATGGGACTATGGATAAGAAAGGAGTTGTCTTGGCAATCCAGAAATGACAATAACCATACTTTGACTTCTGCAGGCTGCTAGTGCAAAGGTAAAATAGTTGCGGGAATGAAGTCACACGGAGTATATAAATTGCTTTCAGAAAGTTTGCAGTGAATCAGTGCAAGATTTTAAAGTGATGTCATCCTCCAAGAAACTTGGTCCTATCAAAGGTTAAAACTACTACTTGGAAAAGTATTGGACATCAGTAGAAGCAAGGCCTTTGAAGAGTATTTGTTTTGAACTTTTGATTGAGCAGCGATGAGAACCACACTCTTGGGTTTTGAGGTCTTACAGATGTGGCCAATGAGCGAGACAGCAGGTGCCGATGTCAAGTTGAATTGGGTCAATTGCCCGAAAATGGCCGCTCCAAAGGGCTGCAAGTTATCCGCAGGAATCCCTATTTGGTATCATCAAGCGCTGGCTAAAGCCCACGGCTGTCTCTGCAGAGTGTGGCTGGATTTGCGGCTGTCTCAGACTCACTCTTTAAGGGCAGTCTACTGGGACGCTGATCAAATATGGGCAATATATCAGGTTCATCCGACGGAATGTTTTCTGATGAAAATTTTAAAGCAAAACTCTGAGTACATCTTGTTTGATTTGAAAAAAGGGGTTCATCAATTGCAACTGATTCTGAGTAGGTAATTGTAAAACCACTTGTACTGACAGATATGGCAAGAAGTATTTATTTTGTTCTGGTCAAGAAGTAATTTAGAAATCAGCATATGTCTTAGAATGCTTAGATAGACAGAAAAAAGTTTTTGCCAATGGAGCTGCATAACAGCATTTCCTTTTGTGCAAGTCTAATGTTTCTGCGTGTCAAAAGCTATCTTGATCCTTGTACTATAGATGAGCTTTCAAGTGTAGCGGTAGAAGATGTGTCACCGGCATAGCACCATTCCGTCTTTGGACCCCTACTCCCCGCAGAACAGGTGGATTTGTACAAGTAAGCAGGGGCATTAAGGCTCCTTACACGTGTCCACACTTTCTTTTAAAAGCGAAGAAATGTGGATTTCGAAAGCCCCTCGGGTCAGCGTTGGGCCAGCACCGGGCCTCCAGGGCCCCTACCTGCCGAAAAAGAAGGGGCTAAAATTGATCCGTTGGGGAGAAATTGACCTCATTGTATAAATGGCCAGAGGCTAAAGTTATTACCAAGGATTATAGTTGTCAAGATGAGAGGAAAATGGACTATAGTGGTCATTGACTACTATGTGGGGCACTTAGATGTTTAACCTTGTCTTTCCCAAGTGAGTGGGAGGCATATTGACAGTTACTTATCCAGCAATTACTGCGGTCTGAAAATCGCAATAAAAGTTACCGGTGCCGGAGAATCCTGTAATGATTTTCCAAAATCATTACGGCTCTTTATGGCGGAGAATGGCAGAAAATTGAATGAAACGGCAGTTATTGAGGTGTGTGGCACCTTTGGTGGTGCAGTTTGCTTGATTGTCATAGATCAGGTGGTACCAGAGGTGCAAAGCTCATTCATCATACGCCTCGGAACCTTAAAACGTCAAGAAGCTACTTTAAGAAGGCATTTGAAGAGGACTTGGCCTATTTAAATGAAGCGATCTGAAGTGTTGTACTAGCCCATGTAGAGATCGGTTCTCACATAGAATGAGCTTTACTACGTATACCCTGTAGATACCAACCACCAAGCGAGGTGATTTGTTCAGGTTGCTTTGTAAGTCTCAGAAGACATCTGTTCACGAAAGGACTATGGGTCTTCTGTGCATTCTGATTTGAAAGTTTCAAATGAGCCAAGAAGTTTGCAATACTTTTTTGCATTATAAGGCTCAAAAGACATCAGTTTACCAAAGGACTATGGGCCTTCTGAATCTGAGCATCCAGATTTAAACAAAGTTACAAATGAGCCAAGAAGTTTGTAGAAGTTTTGTTCACTAAGTATTCCTCTGAATATGTCTTTTCTTGTCCTTCAAAAAGAGCCAAGCATTACAATTTGCAATTCTTTTTTTACATGCTGAAAAATGAGCACACTTAGAATTTAGACCTCTGTTTCAAAAAACCCCAACCTTGTCGGCTTGATTTTCTTTAAGGATTTGCTCTGCCTCAAAGGTATCTTTGAATTTATGATATATTCCAGGGAGTGTTGCAAAATATTGACCCAAAGACATTGATCCCGTGTTAAGTGTGTTCTGTGATTAATGCACTCTGTTCCTCTGCACTGGAGTAAAGTCGTTAAAGGTTGACAAAGCTGTTCGCTGGTTTTACATGGCCGTAACTTTGCTAAGGTGTTTTCTCTTCCCATAAAAGTGTCCCCACTGAAAGCGATGTTAGTAGTTCAATGGGTGCGTTGACCTCTGTTGTCAGGAGAAGGCTATTTGTTAACCTTGCAGCCCACCAAAGACAAATCAAACACTCTCAGAACACCTTTGTGGATTAAAGAAGTTGCATTGCCTGCAGGGGAGGATATGTGGCTAAGACTTGACTTGTTTGTTGTAAGTAAGAATGATTACAAGAACACACTGAAATTGATCCCCAGAAGTATACATGTCAATAGATGACAGCTATCTTGACATCTTGACATCTATCTTTCAAGTTGCAGAGCGGACAATATGATAATGGTTTAAAGTCAATATCTTGATGACACTGTGGGCGTCTGACAGTCATTTCTCAGATGTGATTGTCAGAAGCAAGTAACATAGTTTTTATGGTCATGAAAGAATTATACTGCTATATTTATGTCACAGTAGAGATCATGGTCCAGTAGAATCGCCGATTCTCCTAGGAGAGATCGTGATCGGAGTTAGTCCTAGGATCTCTTCCAAGAGAATCTGCGATTCTACTAGAGTACAGATTGCGATTGGGATCTCTCCTAGGACCAAGTCCGATCCAAACTCAAATGATGCTAACATATATTGATATAGGAAACAGACTGCGATCGGGATCTGTCCTAGGAGAATCGGCGATTCTACTAGTACAGCTTGCAATCGGGATCTGTCTTAGGACAAACTCCAATCCAATCTCAAGTGATATATGCTATTACAACAAGGAGGTCAGGATACTGAATCCATTTCTTGCACGAGATGTATTGAAAATGTAAACGACTTCAAGAAATCTATCAACAGAATCTTGTCCTTGCACAAAAATGTCACTTTTCTCAAAGGGTAAAATTAGCTCTAGAACTTGTCTCTTTCTGATGACGAAATAGGGAATCCCTGCGGTCTCTTAATTTCTCTTGGGCTCATATCTTCCTTTGAGTCCTAGACTTAGGCCGACTTTAGACAGACAGCACTTTCATAGTCGTGCGACTGTTGTTGTCAACAACGTTGCCGGCGACGATAATTTTAGGCTGTCTAAAGAGGATCAAAATAGTCGTGCGAGGGTTTTTATGGAATCATCGTGCGACCACCTCGGACCCAGTCGCGCGACCCTTCAGCGGGGGGTCCGCGACTATTCCTCACATGTCTAAAGAAAAATCGTCGCCGGCGACGGGACTGGATCATATGCTAATAAGCCTGCAGCATGTTTTTTTCTATTTGAAAGGGCATTTTTCTCCGTAAATATACATGCAGTCAGTAATGGAAACGTATTTTTGTCATCAGAAACTGCCTGTTCCAGCGCAATGCCCCGCCACCAGTGGCTACATCCTTCATGATACTAGTAGTAATCTGTAATACCACCGGCGGCCACGAACGCCAGGTTTAATTCCAGATTTTCCCGTCTCTGTGTCATTCTTTGTTGGGGACAATATTTGTTTGCAAGCAAAAGAATAGTTATCTGCTGCATGACGAAAATGAAGAATTCTCCCGCCATTTTTAATTTGTAAGCAAGAGGTCACTGTGGGTCACGCACGCACGCACCGCAGTGGAATCCTGCGCCGCGGGTGTCCCGCAATACTCTGAACACATGTCTAAAGACAACCGTTGCCCACAACGAATAGTCAATAACAGTCGCACGACTATATACGTGTTGTCTGTTTGAAGTGGGCCTAAGATCTTTCTCTGAAATTAAAAGCAGTTTCGAAGTTTTCTTTGAAGGCATTGTTTGGTTGTGGCAAGGTCACTAACATATGATCGATAAAAGCAGTTATTCATGAACACAGCCCTCCGTGACTCTGATTTTACCTTGTCAAGAAATACAGGAGAAACAAGAAAGCTTTAAAAGAAGCTGGCCCCCGGTACATATGTTGGGAAAAAGCCTGGATGTTAAACAGAATCGCATGAAAAGACGGCAGTTAAACATGGCAGTCTTGAATTGGTCTATTTTCTATCAAAAGATGGGATTTGTTGAACAAAGTGAAAAAAAAAAATTGTTGTAAGTTGGGTTCAAACCCACGGCAAAAGATATTACATGGGATTTGTTGAACAAAGAGAAAAAACATTGTTGTAAGTGGGGTTCGAACCCACGGCAAAAGAACTGCGTTCTGAATCTGAACGCAGTACCTTAGACTGCTTAGCTACGCTGACTTGGTTGCGTGAAGTGCGTTTCAAAGGGCTTTATAACAAGGGCTATGTTAGATGAACCATCCAACCCAAACGAACCATTGAACGAACAGCTTCTATCGATTCAAAGCCGGTGCGTAGAAACAAGCATCCAGACAATTTCAGTTTGACTTTCCCAGTCATATACAAAGTTATTTCACTGGTGGCAATGAAGCTGAAAGTAAGCTTGGATTTGGAAGGCAGATGTTTGACTACTGCCGTTACTTTGAAAAGGATGTTTTGCTTCTCAATCCTCGTATTGCCGAGTTTCATATGAACCATTCCTACAGTTGAAAGACTTGAGATGACAAAGTTTGGAACTATTTGATGTGTGTTATATGACTATGATTGTTATTGTTATTGTTGTTATTGGGTGGGCAGATTACTCTGTCTTTGCTGCCTAGGTGCTGGATTGCATGTAGATTACAATTGGTGGGTGGGGCAAATCAAAAGGGTCTGCCTATTGACTTCAATACAACAGTAGTTGCCCAATTTGTGGCTTTTGAAGTGTAAGAATGTGAACTACTCGCACCAGGAAGGACCCTTATTCTTTTTAGTAAATTAGGTATCTGAGGGATAACCCTAACCAAAGTTAGGTACTCATTTGTACCTGAGTGAAGTGAGGAATGTCGTTTTAAGTGACTTTCCCAATGGCACAACATCAGGGGGGGGGGGCATTCAGGGCATATCAATGGTATTGAACCCAGCACCTTTGGGCCAAACAACCACCCAATTGCCCAACACCATGCCACTATGATAAGATGTTTTTGATGCAAGTGCAGGTATATTATTCCATGGACAGAATCAAATTCTTCCATATCAGCAATTGTGTATAAAAAAGAAGTTTGCTTTTCCGTTGTCAATCACCAAAATTTCCTAACCCGATTGTGGGTTCATTTTCTTTCTAGTTTTTTTTTTTTCAAAATTTTGCCTGTGCAAAGTAGATAGTTGGGTTATAACATGCATTGGCATAATACCGGTAGTAAGACTTATACCGGTAGATTAAAAATACTGGAACTTAAAGAGATCTACACATGCAACAATAGTTATTTCTGAGCTGTGCACACTTCAGACATCTAGGTGTCCAATACACCATTTACAAAGCATCGATAACAATGCATTCGAAGACAACAAGGCCAAAAGTTTTCAGTATACTTTTTTTTAAATTTCGGGGTAGGCAGCTCGTCTTGGGACGAACACACTGTCACATTCATTGCCAAATTTATATAGATCATAATTACACATGCTCACGGCACAAGACGAACATGATTCAACAACAATCTTGAATTTCTGTTGGTGACCTACAGCTCATGTAAAAGTGTGAAGAACCGTTGCATAATAGCCCGGATCTACGGCTGAATGGGCAAAATCGAACGTACGCAGCCATTTTCCCGCCATTTTTATATCTACGCTAGCAGTGAAGTGTTACGTCATAGCGGTTGTGACGGACAGAAGTTAAATGAAAATTCTTGACAGTATACGTCCGTTTTCTCATGACATTTTGTATGCTCATGCAGGTTTATGTTTTATGCATTTACTGACAGAAAAGGAAGGAACATCAGAGGATGTATAAATGTACATAGCGGCAGTTAATTGTGCCGTGTTTCTTCCTACCGGTATTTTGTACCCCCTCCCAACCACGCGCCCGTTCGCCGTGTAATTCCGCGGCGTGTTACAATTACAATATTACGCTTTTAGCAGGACAAGAGTGGCAGAAAAGTTACACAGAAGAAGTGGCAAGGGTAACCTATAACAGCAACATGTAACTGGAGAAAATGATGCGTTGACAATTTGTCAAATCAGTATGGCTAGAGAAATCGTCGTAAACGTACCGGTATTATGATAATAGATGTTACATTTGTATATGAAAAAATTAGGTTAATGAAGACAGATTGAAAAGAGAAAGAACACTGTTGATTTTACATTGTCCGCAGCAAATGTCATTACGAGGAGGAAATAATGATGTATTGCTCGAGCGTCCGACCTTCCTTTTAAGGAAAGAAAGGATTGGTTGGGGCGTGGCTGTCCCATCAGTACTGGCGATTCCCTGGATTTCTGAGCTGTTACCTTTAAGTGGTAAATGACAAATAGATGAGAGATTTAATGAGAATTCGAATCTAGATTCATTACTGTGCTTTCGGGCCCCTGTAGATTATGGAGAAATAATTCACTGCTAATATTTCATCTGGGATTGATACATTTAATGTATAATTTCCAATATTACCCCCACATAGAATGATAATACTACTGCAGTGTTTTTTTCATACGTGAAGTTGGATACATCTTTTTACCGTATTTGGTAGGACGTACTGCGCCTTTGTTTTGTCCTTTCTAGCACCTCTACCTTACCTCAGGTCAGTGAATGTCAGCCGTAATTTTGAGTGATGTTTCCACAGATAATTACAGAAATTGCTTTGGAAATGAGTAGTATGGGAAATTGACCGGATTGGACAGGTAGAAGTATTACCCATCCCCCTGGGAAGACAAATTATTTCTCGGCGAGTAAGCGAAATATATTGCTACAACACTGTCCACGCTTTGACTAGGTAAACAGGTCGATATACATGTAGGGTCACACTTGCAGTATTCATGATAGGTATTTCTTACTGAACTTGTATTGCCAAGTTCTGAAAAACAATTTCATATACTAGTCTCACATATAGATAGACAGAAAATGATTATGAGGCATGTGTGAAGATCTTTTCTATTTGTTTTGTTAATTTTCACACATCATAGTTTTAGAACTCAAAACTTGGGAGAAGAAAGTAGATCATTGCTATGTATTATTTTTGCCACATTTTGACAAGATTTTAGTGCCTACAGTGTGTTCTGATTCATAATATGGCGAATCCACTGCAGATTGCAGGGGAAAATGTGAAATCGTAAACAATTTAAATTTAGTTATTTCTATTTCACAAAATCACATTCTCTCAAACATGTTCTCATGCAGATTTTGTTTTTGTCATACTATTAGGATTTGCAATCTAAAGAAAAGAATTCATAGCAATTTGAGTTCAATGGTCCAAAGAATATGAAAGGTTCCACACTGCTTTTTTGCTCCCCCTTTTCCGGTCGTTTATCAATGTCCTATGAGAACTCTATATTAGTAACTTGATTAGAGTCAAATCTATCAAATTTGTGACGAAAAAATCAGGTCATCGGGCAAGATTGTCTGAAGGTTAAAGTAAGGAGTGCCGATGGGAATAGGAGGTTGCTTTTTCTTAATTTTTCATAAATTGACCCGTTAAATATTACACTGACCCGACCTTCTTTTTTGCCAGTAAGTTTTTGTTAATTCTCACTTACACAAGTCTCTTTTTGGAGTGCATTGAATACAAAGTTGAAGGGTATCTATTAGTGCATTTTGCGTCTTGGTTATCGAAGCTGTAAATTGCTAGAGTTGGGGAATATTGGAAACATGTAATGGTCTAACAGTTGGACACATGTGAATTACTGTGACCTTCACAATTGAAGACTTGAGGTGTTTTGAATGACAGAAATAGGTCCTCTAATTGACAGCTATGACCATGGTTGGAGCATTTTTGTCCTGAAGATATTATGGATGGAATTTTACATTCCCCTAAAAAAGATAGCAGCACAGGTGTAGGTTATGGTTATTTTGTTCATTTTATTTTATTTCATTTTATATCATTTCTGTCATTTTTCCCCCGCATTGTCCACTCAGTGCTATACACTGCTTTGCAGTGGATATTTTCTTGTATGTTGTTTAAACTGAGTTAAAAAATTGTAAAAAAAGATGAGTTCTTCTTGTGACGTATGTAATTCAGCTTTGCTTGCTCCTTTTTGTTATTTCTCTTTCTGCAAACTCTGTAGCTAGCTTCTTCTATGCTTGGTATGAAAGGAAGTTCTCTTGTTTTTTTGCAGTGAAGTTTTGTATGTTTTTGTGGTTAATTACTGAATAGAAATATTCGGAGTGGACAAAATTACAGGGTTCAAAATACCCCCTGATTTGAACTTCAAAGATTAAAGATTGCAGGTGAAGATGTAAGCTACTTGCAACTTTGAAGGCTACAAAAAGCTAGGCTTGATGAATCCTAGGTAGCCAGCATAGAAAAGCCAAAATTCCCAGTAGGTTGCAAAGAATTGCAGTTAACAGCTCAATGATACTAGTCAATTGATCTTGACTAACATTTGAACTATGAAGATAACATAGGCCGCATACCGTGTGGGACAGAAGCAACAGCTTGCAGAAACATTTTTTTTTTTCAAATCGCTGGTAAAGTATCTGACAACTTGCAATATTGCAAGTAACACTAGTTTACCTTTATCCGCAGGGTAACCTATATTCGTTGTGTTTACCCACATGGTATTTAAGATATCAAGTCGACAGATGGCGGTTTCAAGTTGTAATATGTTCAAACTTGTAGTTTGAAACTGTCGTCCGGCGACTTGATATCCTAAATACGCGTTTTTATAAGCAATAGATCTAGGTTACCCCGCAGATAAAGGTGAACTAGCGTTAACAGAAAAGGTATTTTGAGCCTTGAATGATACTTTCTAATCATCATGCAAGTATGAATAATGTTTCTTACATGGTTCTCCTGATTCTTGTGAAATAAAGTGGTGCAAATAAAAGAATCTGTTCAAGTTATCTTTCAATCGCTAATAATTGCCAATGGAAACGACATGGAAATTTCAAATTCGTCTCTGATCAAAGACGACAAATTCGACAAATTCTGGATATCATGAAGACAGTGTGACTTGTGACTTATACAAGATCATTTTACACTTTAAGAGAATCCACCGCAATTGGAGGTTGGAGGACAAATCTGCAACTTGGGAAAACTCATTCCAACAGGTATTTACTTTATGTTTATTTTGTGTTCTCTTCGTTCTCACTTTGTGTGCTGTTGGAGTGAAAATATCACATGTTTTGTTGCCTCTGTTTGATTTACTGATGCAGTTATTTTAGTTTTGGTATTATTCATACAACAAAGTACATGTACCACCATGTTTTCAGACATACCTGTCAAATTGAGGAAAATATCTTTAGGCGAAAAATACAAATATCTTGAGGCAAAAAAAAAAAATCAGAAATGGAACATTGGACACTTTTCAAATAAAGCACGTAGCGTACTCTGTGTATGGTTAGAATGCTGTGTGGGGAAAACATACTGTATCCTCCAGGATGTAATGTATCAGGCTCAATGTATCCTGAAAATATTACAAATATTTTACCATCATCATCATCTTTGCCGGATATCAGCTGTGTATGTTACTGAGGTGGGCCGTCATTGTTCTCCACACTTTACAACTGTTTAGCTGTAACTCAGTTAGAAAGTTGTGTCAAAGTTTGACTAAAATTGACTGGGAGAAAAGTCCTTTTTTTCCTCTGAAAAACAAGTACAAGTAGGTCTTTGACAAAAAGATTGATACCAGGTATGCTGGTCTTCTAGTTCATCACCACCATTTGTCCAATGGTAAGGAGCGATAGAAGAGGGGGTGTGATGGAACTGATTTGGCTTGTCAGCAATGATGAATGAATAGAGCGGGGATTCCTTCGATTGATGGTTGATTTCAGAATACGGCGAGCACCTGAAATGTGGCGGTGAGCTTTATCTCGCTCTAAGTCAGGTGGAGAAACCCAGATAACGCTCTCAGTCGAAGAATTTAAACTTTACGTCCAAGCAATGAACACCTCGGTATGCCAGTTTCTAGAAGAAAACTTGAGGGGAAGATCGTAATTTAGATATATCTGCCATTCACTCCTTATAGTCCATGTATTTGTGTTGAAAATCTTTTGGGTCATCTTGAAATGTTGTCCTTCCTGGATTGCCCATTCAGTGCACTTTCTTCTAATGTCTGCTGTTATGTTTCACAATGCCGTTGTATATATACTTGCTGTTTTTGTGAGTTCCATTTTGTATATGTTATCAAAAAAAGCATTAGAAATTATTAGATTCAAGATGATCATATTGGCACAAAAGAAAAGTTTGGTAGGTTAAGTTTACATAAATTTGCATAATTACAGGTGTCCATTTAATTCTTAATGTAGCTGAATAAATTTACATATTATCTAGTAAGCTGCCTTGGTAACAATTGACAAAATCCTCATCAAATTCAAAAGACATCAGTGTCTTTCAAGAAACCCATCTCTAGACATCAGGCAATTTGAATGTATTGTGTTGATTGCAAACAGCACAAAATGTGCCTTTTGGTAACCTTAAAGGCTGAGGTCTGATACCTTTTCAGCCCTTTTTTCTTGTAGAGGATTTGGCATTTTGAAAAGGTTATGGTCCTCAATCAAGAACTGGGAATCATCAACCAGAGAATGTTTCTAGAACAGAGGAAATACCAAATGAAGTTGAAAGCATGAAATCTAGGGCAAGGGAAAAGCAAAGTTTTATCTCAAAAGTTTGATGTGCTGCCGAACGCCTCTGATGTGAAGGAGTTTGCAGGGGTTGTAAAGATTCACAGTGGATTAAACAGAGTCATTTCCACACTTCATTTATCACACATGCATCTAACGAACAAGGGAAAATCAATTTGTGCGGCTTGATTATAAACATTTCTCCTAAAGCTAATGGCGTGATCTACATATAGTGGGAGATTGCGGCAGAGTACTGATTGTAGTAGTGAGACTGAAGGTTTTAACAGAACGATCCCAGGCATTTGTGATTTCAATCCATACCACTTTCCAGTTCCAGTAAAAGGTGCTTGGTGACATTTTAATGTTCTTTCTCTGTACCCAGGAAAAGGGCATCTGAAGTGTACTCTTTGTTCAGGAGTGTGTGTTGCAGGTACTTGTGTGGAACATGCTGATGTGTCCTTGGCACAGCCCTTCCGAGAATCCCCTGGTCAGCTCTTTTGTGGTAGCTGGCAGGTTGTGGAGTGATGTATAGGTCAGCTCAAGTCTTGCCCCAAACCACAGGTAACATAAAAGCAAACTAGGGCTAATACATCATCCAAAGGTCAATGATGAGATATTGAGAACAATTGGGAAGTGCCTTGGGAGAGTTGCTGGTGAGGAGAGATAGCCAGTTAAGCTGCTGACTTAGCCCCAGAGGACAGGATATTGTAGATGTCAGTGATAGAGTGGCTGGTATGTAAGGGATGGGAGAATCTTTCTCAGTTTGCCACCGAAACAATAAATTACCGTTCCGCATGTACCATTTGCGTCATTTTTGCCTTTTTATTTGAGCTGAGGGATGAGTAAGGGATTTTGGAGGCACTTGTGAACGAATGTGTTTACATGGCCTGGTGTTGTCAAGTAATGGATATGGCATTGACCAGCTACCAGTAGAATGATTTCCTAATGGCCATCCCAGATTCACTAGATCATGAAGATTTCAAGTCAGGCTTTTTTTTCTACTTGCCTTCAGGAAAAAACTTTTCACACCATACCGTGGTGCTTTGTTTGTGAAGAAAAAGGTGCCTTTCAGATACTCTTTGAAGGAAGGATAAATTCCACTTGTGCTAATACTATACAGTATTCAAAGCAATACATACATACATGCATGTTTCTGCAGGATATGTTGGAGTGAAACTGAACTTCCCAACTTCTGTCTTCACTTTGTCATGTAATGGTTAATGGTTTTAGTATGCAGCTAAGGTAAAACGGTGATTTGTTTTACTGGTGATATTGACGTTGTGCTTCACCCCATTGGTGCCCCTTCATGGTCCAAATAACTGGGTGTAAAATTGTAGCTTTCAAACACAAAGTAAGAAGGAGTAGGCAAATTTATTTTTTCTTCTTCAAGTTTGGGCATAACCTAAACTGATGTTGATGACTTCGAAACACGTCTGCTCAAAAATTCTAACGTCGGCTCACTATACTAAGACCTTGACGTTGTGGTAAACACAACACTGCATACACCTGTGCTATGGTGTACAAAATGACAAAATTTCGGCCCTGTCTTGCAATAAAACAAGTTTGAATTGCCTCTTCCTTTTACGTGAATGCAGGCTGTTTTTTGTAGTTACAAATGGGGTGAAAGAAATCTGGGCAGGTAAAACTGACGTTGACTTTGTGCGTTCCCCGAAATGGTGCCTCCCTGTGGCCTACATTGCCAGGGTGGAAACTAGGTCGACTGTCACTGAAAATGGAACAGCCCCAAAGTGGATTGATCACTGATGTCACCTGCAGCGGAGATATGTATCCAGAGTGAGTTCAAGTATACTAGAAAAGCAGTGAAGCAGGCATTCAGTGATGCTACACCAGGAAAATATAATCATAATGACTTTTTGAGAGCTCTTCAGACGTTGGAAGGTTACACCAAAGTTGCTTGTTCCAGTTTGGTTGAAGTTATGTTATGGCAAGTGGTATTGGAAAAAAAGATATTGCTCGCCTCCTGGTATAAACCCTACAAATAGATGAAAATTTTCCACCTGTATAATTCTTTTATGTCTTGTCTTATCTATATTAATCTTCAGTGTATGAGGATATTTCTCTGTACCCTTTTGGACAAGTGTTTTTTGATCAACAACAAAGTATGAAATGTACTTGAGTGTGATGTCCTTGACATACAATGTAGTAGATACGGTAGCTGGTTACTTGGTGGCTGTCTGTCTTTTAACCAGACTTGCTAAGAAAAGATAAAGCCTTTGTATAAGGTTGGAGGGATGTAAATGTTAAAGTTAATGTTACTGTGCCTCTAGGCATTAATGTTACTGTGAGAATTTTTTGCTTTACTAGGCATTGATGCTTTTCTGAACATGGCACAGATACATACATTCTCACCAGAAGACTTGTTGTTATAGAACATGTAAACTGGGCTATGTCTGTACTGGTGTAGATGTCTTGTTTTTAAAGTGCTTTTCTCTGTCCTCATTTAAGCCCATCCCACAATGTGTGGGAATCAGGAAGAATGCATATTTCTACAAGTCTTCACATTGACAAACAGCCCTGCAGTTGACTTATAAGGACCAGTTTGAATGTGATTGCGATAATTGATTGTATAGCTCAGCTTCACAGAACGTCGGCTTCCTTCTTGTTGGGGTTTTTGAAACTGGGACTTGCTGTAATTGGGGTTAGTGGAAAGATATGACTTTGCTACACATCACTCAAGTTGATCTGGTAAATCCCTGTGGGCCATGCCGGATTTAGCGCTCATTAATGCATCTAGGTTAACTCAATTGTATGCGTGTGTGGGAGCTAGAAGGCAAGATCAGCCCCAGTACATCCTTGCCTTTATAAGCAGCAGGCATCTATAGAACAGCTAGCTTGGTACATTTTCGTCGGTGAAGCACACCACATTTCTACCCAGAGGGGGCTAGATGGAGGCAGTGGTGACGATGAGGTCCACCTACAGCAGTAACCTTGGTTACGGGACGCCGGACACTCCGCCCATGGAACATGAGAAAGGTGTTCTTCAGTTGTTGTAATTTCCTTGTGTGTTATCTTTTTATTCTATGATGGTCAACAGATGAGATAGAAAATGGTTACTGCCTCAGTTGATGCTTGCCAGTGTCTTGAGTAATATTGGCTCCCCATGCCACTGTCTTGAGTAATATTGGGTCCCTATCGGATGTTCTTCTTCTTCTTCTTGTTCTTCTTCTTGTTGAGTGCCCTCAATCTTTAACGTAGATTATTATGGCACTTTTGGGTGAGCGCTGATGCCGGTGCTGACTGACACTAAGGGTAATCCTGTGCAATACATTAAACCAAAATCGTAGTCCATAGACCGTTCTTTGAAGGTGCTACATTGCTTGAGGAGCTTTCCTTGTTAGCCCCTTATGTCTCCATCAGACCATTGCCGGGTATTTTGTGTAAAATGATAGTTCTGCTGCTTTACTGGCTATTTTGTTGACACAGCTGGAGTATGTACAGGTAACCCTGCACACCTTTCCTACCTGGCTTGGTGCTGAACATCAGTTGTAGTCTATCACTAGTATACTGATCAATGGATGTGCTATTAAAAGATGATTTGAATTTCTATCACTTGGTGTGAGCCTGAATTGAGCTTGGTAAATTGTCTTCAAAATTATAGCCTTGAACACAAAAGAATGTGTTTAGTGAGTTTTGTAAGGAAGACATATTGACAGACAATTAGTATGTGATTGTTGTCTAGTAGAAATGCTGTATTAGTCCAATCCCCTTACTGGACATGTTTCTCTCATCAAGTAAGCATTATATGTCTTTAAGTTTAAGTATCTGTTTTCCTTGATCATGCAGTAAGTGAGAAATACAGGAAGTAAAATACACCTTTACAGTTCTTTGCACACTTAACTAGCAACATTTTTCACAGTGTTAACATCAGTGACTTTATCCTAATATTCATGTTAATTATTTACTTCATAATGTTTCATTTCAATCAGATGTGGATATATCTGCACATAAATTTTCTTTGTAACTTAGCATTAAAAAATAAGGATAGATAGACTGTTCAGATAGTTCAACCAAGACCCATGTTGGTGTATTGTAGTTTTGCTTTGAAAATCCATCCATGTAACTTTCCAGTTAGAGAAAAAGCATGCAGTGTTGAATTGTTCTTAAGACAAAAATGAGGAGATTCAGAAGACAATGGCATTCATAACATTAACAAAGACCTCTATTTCTCATGATATTTTCATAACCTGAAAGATTATACAGCACAAACAAATGGATATTGTGAAAGACAATCAGGCAAGTTGAGAATTGAGTCAGTTGTCTTCATTTTCACTGAAGTGTCAAGTAAGAAACTGGACTCCTCCAGAATGGTACATCTATGTGCTCAAAGAGAACCAAACTCTCACCAAGAAAAAGAAGACAGACATAATTTGATTAGATTTATTGACTCAAAGGTAATGGAAAAGAATAGACTGGGATTATGACGGTAGAAAAGGTGTCGTTGTGGGCCAGGTCATTGTTCTTAGAAAGATTGTCTTGAGGAGCAGATTCTTAGTCATTCCATTGCCTGAATCATTGTCTAGTTATGTTTGCGACATGAAAATTTCATTCTGCACTTTGAGATCAAAGAAAGAATGTCACCGCCAACACAGCCCGGCCCCCGTTGGCTGTTGTCCACTCCCCATGCAGCCTCAGGTGTATGATTCACTTCCCGTGACCTAGTTTCCACCTGTGGGCACACAGGTCCAACAGGTACGTCAGGTGTGTGATTGGTGGAAACCGTGTGACCTCACTGCCATACACGCGCTGGTGTGAGCATGTGCACTTCGCACTTGTAGCTAGCTCAAGACGACTCAGCCACCAACAGCTCTAGGAGGCACAGTCCTTGTCTTCATCTCTCTACTGTGTCCATTTTGGTAACACAACAACCATGATGTTGGGTGAGATGATGTCACCCTCATTTTTCCAGCCTTCACAGCTCCGCCAAGGTAAAACCACCATTTACCAATACTAGGTCATCTGCCAACCTGATTGTTAGTTGTTGTCTTACAGCAGCAACCTGTTAGTGGATAGAGTCGAAACCGTAAATGTGTGGTTCTATTGTGTTTTCTGGTGAATTCCAATGTTCTTGTGTGTTAGATTTTTTATGGTCAAGGTAAACTCGTGGTTTTGTAGGAAGATTCTCCATTGTATCAGGTGGAAGAGTTGGGAAATGTGTGTCGCTGGCCAGCAGGTTCATTGAAGTGTTTGGTTGTGCGCGTTTACTGGCCAGGTCGAAGTACGCAGGGGTGTGGTGTTGACATGCCCTGCTTCTTTTGTTAGTCCCTGTTGTTTCTCTGCAACACGATCACGGTTACTTAACAACCATCAGCTTGAGCCCAGAGATAGAAAATGCTTCCTTCATGTCCGTTTCCTCCGTTGTATTGATTTCTAAAGGTTTTGATTGAAGCATTGTTATGAGTCAAATTCCACTGCTTCTGTCGTCTTTTACAATGACGTTCAGAGGTAAGGTTAGTTGATTTGACATAAATTCCTTCCTTGGCTTTTCTGTGTCCTTTTTTTTGTTTTAAAGGTATTCATTCTAAGTATCACACAGGAAGTATTTGCCAGAACCACCTGTTCGAGGGATGTTCCCTATTGGTTGTGTTGTATTGTCTACTTTGGACAAACACCTTTTCAGAAGGTGAACTTGCTCATTAAGTATGCGGAACTCGACCTAGATTCCCATGATGTGTGGAAAGAACAAGGGGTGGGTAAAGTTATGTACAGTGACTGTACTCTGATAAAGACATATTGTTAACGCTCCCACAGAGCCATATGGTTTTAGCATGTTACCAAAAGATATTTAGCTGTGAATGATTTCTAAACTATTAATAGTGAAATGCTGAGTTAGATAGATACTGTTTTTTTTCACAGAAAGTTGGCCTTTTTCGACGTATTTTCACTGGCTAATGCTTTCAATTAAAGGGCGACCCAATTTGAGGAATGTCACAAGACAATATCAACAGTGCATGCTGAGAGTTTTTCAGCTGAAAGTTTTTTTTCATGTTTAGCACTTGCAGTTTGTACCTGTTGAGGTAATCACACAGACCACACATTTCTATGTTAATGAAAAGTGGTTTCTGTCAGGACTCTTTTTTTTTTGTCTCTTCTACACAAGTTGAAATGTGACAAAATCAAGTTTTTCTTCTCCACGCTTTCTACATACAAAAGAGCAGTAACTTATATTGGATGTGTGGCGTATTATCTGTTGATGCCAGTACATTTGTGCAGACCCTCGGAGTAAAAGAGCCATTCCTGGCTGGCCTAGAGGCTACCTGATGTAATTCTCCCAACCCTTGTTCATGGCCTACATACACACCTGCTGAACTTGCTCATTAGGTATGCAAAATTTGGCCTAGATTTGCAAGCCCAATGACGCAGGTTCACATGGCAAGCTGTAATAACAACCTCTTGGGCTGCAAAGTTGAATTGCCTGCTCCATCGGGTTGGGTTTCGGATTGCTTTATACAGCAGCGCATTAAGTAGGGCCATCTGGACAGAAGGGCCTTATACTTGGGTGGATGTTAGACTTTGAAGAAAGATATTTAAAGACAAAAACGTTGTAGTGTTTGCATAAGATGCACCTTTGGTTTGTTGGCTCGGGTGGAGAAAAGAGTTCTAGAGATCAGTTTTGGCTTGTAGAGAAATGTTTGATCAAGGAGGTTAAAATTCTAACCTCCTTGGTTTGATAATGGGTTATTTAGTGACCTAATGTTGTCCTTGAAAATAGAAGCAATAGTTATCACGTCACTTGTATCACAAACAGACTACTGATGCTTAGGTAAACAGTTAGACGTATCAGTGCCACTGCTCACAAGGATTCAAATATTAATCTTAGTAAAATTCTTCTTTAGCAACTAAAACATTTAAGGAAAACATAAAAAAGATAGAGACATGGAAACTAAAAAATCTTGATAGTTGCATCTCGTGGAAAAGATGCTACAAAAGATACCGGTATTACATTTGATACATGCAGAGGAATGTTTCTCTATCCATTAATATTTCTTATAATTTTTGCTTGCAATAGGTTTAGAACAACAACGAAAATCATTTAAGATATCTGCTATTTTTAAGTATGTTGAATTATGGAAATAGACTTGAAAATTCTGCTGAGATTTTCTAGATATGATGAAAAAAAATGGTAACTTCAAAAGTATCTGGTTTACTCTTTTACTGTTATTAAATCTAAGAACGCAATAAAAATTAAATGGCATACAGTCTAAGAACGTTAGAAAAATTAAATGGCATACAGCCTAAGAACGTCAGAAAAATTAAATGTCATCCTGTCACAGGGTCAATATCCTGGGCCTTGTGAGAATGATTCACGTTGGAAATATCTGGGGCAACAGCCACGCTCAACGTCAGCCTTTGTAGGTGAGCCCAGCATATTTCAGGAATTTGGGTTAACGTCATGCGCAAGGTCAATGTTATGCGTGTGCCGATTTGAAGACCCATGCTGGTCCCCTTTATAAGACAGGTAGTGTTCTTGTATTCTTGTGTTTACCTATTGTATTCTAATGACATTTGTTTATCTTATACGTGAAACAGAACAGATTGCTGTACTTGTATTGAATTGTTCTGCCAGCTCATTCTAGTGACGCTGAAGAAGAGTGATGGATGTCACTCGAAACGTTTGGAAGTAAATATCTGATATCTGTTTTTTATCCAGTTGTAGAGATGGAATTGTATTTGAATATTGTTTACCTGGATGTCTAACCTTCATAAACATAGATTCTGAATAATGTGTTTAAATGTCTTTAAATTTTTCACCGCAGCTTTTAGAAATCATAGAGCTGTATACTTAATTTTTGTTCCTGTTCTCTGGCCTGGATATGATATGATCACATAACCCCAGTCCAAAATACAGGCTATGGTTGATAAGAAAATATTTGAACATGTACCAAGGTTTAAGAGGAGAATGGATTGATATATACTTAGTGCCGTGTATCCTTGTACAATGACAAAGGCACACACAACATGTTTTAGCACAATTTATATGTATCGTAATGTTTGGAAGCTAGATTCTGTTCCTTGTTGGAAAATATGTTTGAAGGGAAAAATGAAATGTTAAAAATGTTATCAACACAAAAGAGCAGAAATCAAAGATGAATGAAATTCCATATTCGATATTAGTTGGTTGAAAAAGCTGTTTTTGTCTCTATTTTTTGTTTGATGATTTTCAGAGAATTTATTTACCAATCTTGTATAGAAATTATGTTTCAAGGGAAAAATCTTAAATAGACGGATGACAGATGCATAAGGCAAAGCATGCTGTATTCAGTGCTTTTTCATAACAATATCTTTGGTTAGACTGCACTGTATGCTTAATATATGAATAAGCTTCATGTGACAAAGCTGCATGTGACTCATTTGCATATCTGCACCCCTTGCGTCATTTTTCATGGTCAGGCTAGCTGGTTCTGGTTCTGTATAGATGGGGGGGTACGGTAGGCGACCCCTTTCATTGCTTGACCTTCATTGTATACAACATGGCGGGTCAATGCTGGCAGCTTGTGGAGCCTGTCTAAAGGCTCTAAAATAGACATTGCTGGGGCTCAGTGTCTCACATTTTGTGTAGTGGACAGTTATTTTTCCCAAAAATAAATTTTGTATCAAGAAAAACTGTCTTAATTGAACATAATTATTATTGAAAAAAAAAATACAATCAAGGAGGCATCTGTATACACCTGGAATTTTGTTGTAATGAGTTTTGTTAGTGGCACTAAAGGGACATGGTACCATACGCCACGCTGTAAGCTTTAATATAATACTAGTATTCCCCAAAATTGCCATCAAAAGTCATAGTGAAATTTTTCCTGCGTGTTGCAGGTTTCAAAATTACATACAACCAAATCTTCGTTATTTCACGCGCGTGTGACGGTATTCTTGTTCCGTTCCACTCTCCTGAAGAATCTATCTTCCTTTTTTTGTGCTGTTCCCATTGACTTGGGTTGGGCTGGAAGGATTATAAATGACTCTGCCACTCTCTATACAACAGACACTTTGACCCTGTCTGACCCTGACCTCCATGCTCCCTCACACCCTTTCTTGTGTGTCCACTCTTTGTGTGAAATACCAGCCTTTCCAGATGCTCTCCTTTATTGCCAGCTCTTACTTTGATCAAGAAGAGGTGATATTGCATTTTTTTTAATGTTCAACTGTGTTTGTTTATGAGAGAAGGAGCTAAATCTCCAAATTTGGTTGGAGAAAGTTTAACCTTTCTGGCAAGCAGTTGCTAGAAGTCATTGGTCAATGCTATGCGTGACCCTTGACACGTGTCCCTTTTTGCCTGCTCTGTAAGCTTCGTGCGTCCAAGTGGCGGTCCCTGACTAAAAAGAGACCTTCTGACCCTGAACTACATAATGCGCGTGGGAATTTCTTCCCGTGTACTCAAAGCCATAACAACTGCATACATAATAGACTTCTCAGTTGGAGTAAAGGTACTGTATAACAGGGTATTTGGTCACTGGAGAAGATAGACCTGTGACGTTGTTCTTCTAGAGTACGCTGCCAGGGGAGCTTGCTCTGACCCAGGTTAACACGCGAATGAGGCCTTGGTCACGTGCCCATTCAGTTTCAAATGAGCTGTGTCGGCCGAGGCCTCGCGCGACGTGCGTCTTTGGGAATTTCACGTTCAGGAGTCATCTGTGTCACTGCAGTTTATCCTGTTTGGGCTTGCTCAAGTTTGTCAATGGCTGTTGAACTGTTATGAATGGTCAAGTTGAAATGGGATGATAACTTTTTGATATTATGGAAAGATTTTCGTTCCTTGTTGTTGTTGGTTTACTCTAAAGTGAAGGTCGCGGCCACTTGCCCTTTCTGGTTAACGTTATGCGAGATCGCGTGGCGCGCATGTTTCCCACGTGCTGATGAAATAATTGAAAAGTCAATGTTATCCTGTATCATTTCAAACTTGACGAACTTCTTACTAGCTAATCGCACATTTATGGAAACAAGGACAAGTTTGCCTTGTTGTTGTGTGCAAAGGAATTTTTGTAAGTTTTCGAGTTTCCAGTTTGACGTTGTTGACAAGGTACGCGTGTGGGTCAGTGTGCGTGTTAGCTTCCATCACGCGGCCCATTGTGGTGCAATCGCTGGCCCAAATTACGGACAATAACCTGAGTTCAAGCCGCACACACCCCATTGGCCCTTTGGTTATGGGAAAGGCAATGTCAGGCATTGGCCACCACAAGCCGATATTTCATCAACAGGTAGTCATTGATGTCTTAGGGGATATGCTAAGCTGTGTGCCTATGCCTTTGAAAAACACACACCAAAGCCTGCTATTGGCTAGTAGACAAGAGCAAAGAGCTGGTGTGACTTGACCCTGGCCAATGTTATGCGAGACCCCTTGACACGTGGTCATTGTTCCCGTAGGTCAGACTCACCGGCAGTCAGCGCCCGTTGGCTCCTGACACATCATTGATCGATGGTGGTGCTTGGCCCTGTCTAACCCTGAACTACGTGCAGCCATGGGAACTCAAGGGCAACTCTTTTGTAGCCATTACCCAGTGTCATGTCCCTTTTCTACAACTATCTATTAAGGTCAACTTAGCTCCTGATTGGCTCAAAGGGAAAAGAGCCGAGCAGAAACGTTTGCTTCACTAAAGAGAGGGAATAGGAGCAGCGGACATGATTGGCCAAGGGTCAACACCAGGGAGGACCCTTGACATCGGCTTATTCTTGGCACATAGCCCTAACATTGGTCAGTGGGCCAGGATTGAAATGATAATGATTTTAACTGTGCGTGGGGCGTTAAATGACATGCTGTCAGCGCGCGCCTCCCAGTCCTGGTGTGGCCTGGAGGAGTCAAGGACCTGGTCTAGCACACGTCTCTTGGTGCATCCATGGGAGTTGAAGTTGACTGGATGATGGCTGAACCTGAGGGAGGCAGTAGTTCTGACCGAAGTCAGCATAGCGACGACGCTTCCGGACAGAGTCCGCAGGCTTCTGACAGCCAGGCTAGCGGAAGTCCATCTGGCAATGATGCCGGCTCGGAGCAAAGTCCTTCTCCCGGAGAAGGACCCTCACAACAGAGTGGGGATGATGGTTTGTTTTCTTATCTTAAATTCTAGCACTTTATGCTAAGTAAAGACTAAGACTTGCTTGGTACTATGTGTAGAACAATATGTTAACCAAAATGTTTTCTCTTTTGTTTTTTTTCCATATTGCTGCCTCTGCCATTTTGCCATTGCTGTGCCAACATCCACCTCCTTGCTGCCTCTTCATTACATGTGCTCTGACCGATGTTTACATTCCTAACATTTATACAGGTGAGTACAACTCCTATGTATTTGTTTTTTTTTTAAATTCCATTGCGAGAAATGTAATTGCATGAAGAGATCTTAGTATTATGTATTAAGCTCTTTGTTTACTATAACTTTTGTATGGATAGGATAGCTTGTGTTGTTGTTTGCCTGTATCAGTAGTAAAGGTAGATACGAATTTGTTGATTGAGCTGTTATAATGATAAAATAGTCTTACATAAATCGTTGTTCTCTCCGTCCATATGGCCCAGAGTTCCAGTTTAATTCAAAAGAATGGAAAAATGTGCGAAGAAGAAAATTGTGGCATTGCTATTTACATACCAAAAAATTCATGTTTTTTTGTAGAAAACCTTCTTCAAAAGTACTGATTCTTAAAAAAAGTAAATAATGAGGACAATGCCATTCTAACATTAATAAGCAACTTTCACTTAAAAAAAAGACTTAATGTTATTGAAAAACTTTTTTGCCCACTCTGTAACTGTAGTTTATCCAGATTGAACATCTTTTTTCCTAATGGTCACTTTTTGAATGAAAATGCTGAAAGGAAAGAAGAAAATTTGAAGTTGTTTCCGATCAAGTTTTCCTCAAAGTTCCCTCTGAGCGGAGGGAAATTGGTTTGAGGGTTGTTTTTTTATCCGCACGTGCCCCGGTCAACGCTATGCGAGACCCGGTCACGAGCCCATTCTTCTGCGCGAACCAACTGTCATCCTCAGTCAAAGTGGGGCTGGAGGGCAGTTGACCCTGAACTGTGTGTGTCAATGACAATGGTGTCTGGGTTAAAGTGAAAAAGAAGGCTAAGACCTTCCTAATAGGGACAGATCGGTTCTCCCCGTGTCGCCTCTTCCCCTAGAAATGTTCGACGACTGGTTAGTTTAGTTTCGTTGCGCCGGAGTACACAGTCAAGTACTGGCAGATGGTCCGGGAATGTGCCAGTTGGCTGCAGACACGTGCCCCGACCTAGGTTAACGCTATGCGAGATCGCGGAATATGCGAGTTTCTCAGCGATGGTATTTTGGAAGCCCTGGAAAACTTCAGTTCAAGTCAGTTGGCGCTCATGTTTACCTCCCGCGACCTTGAAGTTCCCTGGTTGCATTCGTTCCACCAGGGAAAACATATTTGCACGTGGTACTTCATGTAGCGAAACATCTGTTGCATTCTCGCTTCCTCGTGGGCACGTGCCCTGGCACGCGACCTAGTCAACATCATTCGCGTGTAGGTCAATACGTGTGGAAGACCCCCATCACGGATCATCACGCACCCATTCTTCTGTACCAATAGATCGCTGCCTCGCGGCACGCCGCGGGTATCGTTTGGGCGGGAGTTGGCGGGCATTAGGTCGGATCGCACGACAGCTGATGGCGTAAGAAGCTCCGTTTTAGCTCATGACTAATGTCCTTGCAAACAAAGCTCAATGATACATACTCAACACTTTCGTGTTTTTGTATTTTGAATAAAGAGGTTTGATAGTGAACTTGACAGGTATGTGAGAACAAAAAGTTCCCTTGAAAGTAGGAATTCCTGGACCTTGGAGGAGCGATCCAGACTGAAATGTTAAATTACAGGGTTGTTTGAGCGCCGCTGCGCAGAGCTGCCTGACTGGTGGGAGTTGACCTCCCATCTATTGATGTCAACAGCATTTGTAGGGTTAAGATTATGCGAGACCTTATGACATGGCCTTTTCTCTGTAGTTTCATGGCCAGGTACTGGCTTTCACTGACAGCCCAACAAAAGATTGATCTTACCAAAGCACTTGAAAGGCTTTGCCGCACCCATATCCCCTTTATCATGCTATGAAGTTATAATCACAATGCCTTAGATCTGGAAAAATGTCAACTTGATTTTACACTGTGTAACAGTAAGATGTCAATATAGATATCAAATTTTTGATTAGTACTGGTTAAATGTTGCTTGTACTGTCCAGAACAATTTTCTCCTTTGAAATTCTGTATATTTAGAAGCAGCTCCCATTACAAACACTTTTGCCAAAAGTAGACGAGCAGAGAAAGTGAGGAAGTTGAATTAGCTCCTTTAGCTATAGGCTATTCCTCAGATGAAGCTTTCCTAGTACATGTACCTGTGACCCCAATTTCAGTAAAAGAGATAAAGAGTTCTTTCTGGAATGAACATTGAGTGTTATCTATGTATCGCATCCAAGCGCTCTTTGCAAATTACCCTAGTCCACATAGTGGAGCGAGAAGCTGGAATAAACAGCTTGAATTGTTAGGACGACTATCAAGTGACTCTGGAAAGATCTTGATTAAATCTGAATGGCACTACTGACATCGATCAGCATAATGGCCAGAAAAATCCAGAAAGATCAGATAGAAGGAAAAGGAATTGATGAATCAGTTTTATGAATGTTTTAGGCAGAGGAATGTATTATTTTCAATGGTGCTGGATTTATGTATCTGCAACTAGAAAGGCCACATTTTTTTACAAAAATACAGGATGTTTCCAAAGGGGAGAAAGAAAAATGTCAAACATGCAATATATTGTTCGCATGATAAAAGCGTTGTATTTAAAAGCTATTTGTCTAAAAAGGGGACAAAGAAGAATAGATAAAAAAACTTCTAAGGTGGGACATGAACCCTTAGCGCCATAGACGGATACATTGCCGGCTGACCTATTGTTGCCTGCATAATGTAATGGCGATTTTTAAAAGATATATAATGCACGTTTCATGATATCATCAGCCGCTCTAAGTTTTGATTGGCTAAAGTTGTAAGATTGCGGCCGGTATTAAAGCCAGCAAAAACAAGAAGTTTTCCTTTAGAAACTTAATCAACACATTCAGTACTTCACATTTGGTAACATAATACATGTTCAAGACAATTCAAGTTCAAATATTAGACTTACATGTAAGCCATGCAAACTTGTACATATATAGGACATTATTAACCCTCATACTGGCTGAAGTTAAGTTCTGGCTAGTCTATTACATGTAGTTACAAGATTACACAGCAGGGAGAAGTTTAGATATAATCTTCATGCATAAAGAAGCAGGAACATCATATTCAAAACTGATGCACACGCAATGCTTCATGCAACGTCTTACTAAGGCCCACTTTACATTACGGTTTTCGCGTTAGCGGGAGCCCCGTGTAAAGAGAGTTCCCGTTAACGTAGTCCCGCTATCTTCAAATTTTCTCTCGTCCACTCCGAAGTGTATGCCCGTAGGCTCAGCGGGAGTCCCCGACAACTTCAAACTGTGTATAAAGAGAACGCGTCGGGATCGCGTTAGCGGGAGGTCAGGGTTCAGCGATTAGCATAAAGCTAATTGGAAATTCTGCATCACACAGTGTGCCCTGGACAAACTTCTGCCAAAAGGTCGCCGGTAACCATACGTAACTCCAAATCGTCTGGTTGATAGGATCGCCACCTCGTGCAAAAGCAAGGGTGACGTGGTAAGCAGGGTGAATTCTAGCTGGGCGACGTCCCAACAACATCCCTCGGTATCTCAGGCGTCTCCTGCGCGCTAGCCTTGCTCCCTGCCTCATGTTGGACATAACGCAAATGAGACACGTAAAGAAAAACATCTGAAACACGGCGAGCAACAAATGTGGTGGCGGCTCTCCCGCCATATATTTGATTCGCGCCTTATGTCACAGTGGGTCAGGTAAGGTCACTGCCGCATGCCATAAGCACCGCGGGTGTCCTGCCAGATTTCTGGGCGGTGTGTAAAGAGGTCCCGATAGCGGCATCCCGACAGCGGGAAATTTCACCGCTGACGCGAAAAGCGTAAAGTCAAGTGGGCCTAAGTTACTGTATCGTGCTCATGACATGGCCTACTTGTTCACAAGATGGAAGAGGGAGTTTATAAAACATGGTGATAAAACTTTATTGGTAATGTTATCTGATAGTATGTACATCGATAACTATTTTATGTGGCATGTGCGATTCGCATTTCAGTAGCATTTACCTATTTTCAACAACTTCATAAAGCAAAGGAAGGGACTATGGTCTTTAAGTAAACAGCTAAGAATTGCCTTGGTGTAGTGTTGCCTTTTACTGGTCATAAGTAGTGCTATTAATGTTTTACTGGTGTCGAGCCACTGGTCCCAAAGCATTCTCTTAAAACTTTATGGTTATCTTCCCCACTTGCAGGGCTAGTTTTTATCACGTTTCCTGTCTGTGATCACTTGACCCAGTGTAGGCCAACTGGCAGGAGGTTACGTGGGGTTTTCTTCTTGCCTCCTAGGGGTTTGGTCATCGCCGTGAGAAGGGTCGAGGCCGTGTCATGGCCAGACAACTTGTGTGTGTCAAGGACGCAAGTCTTTTTCCTAATGACGCTCTTTGTACAACTCTTTATAAGACATGTCAGACAGTGTCGCTGGGATCCCACAAGTGTTTAATATGCGCATTCATATTCTGACCTTGGTAGAACATGGATGTCAGAATGTTGGCTCTGTTTTGAGGTCAATGTTATGTAAGTAGGCCAACGTTAGGGGAGAACCATTGCCGGGGAGGAGGGTGTTAGAGGCAGTTGTTATTTGGGAATGGCTGCCTCACCAGTACTGATGCAGGGTAAGGGTACAGGGGAACAGTTCTGCTTTCCTCCTCCCATGGAACACTGTCACACTACCTCAGACAAGACTCAGATGCACAGGATTCACAGCTGGGGTAAGGAAGGGTGGAGTATGGAGGAGGACAACGAAGCAGGTAAGTACATGGCTCAACATCAATATATCCCAGGAAAGCAGAAGGCTGTGCAGAGAAATACATCGGGGATGTTTTCAGAGTACATCAATGACTGGCTGTGTTTGTATGCCCGGAGAATGGATATTTTTGACAGTGTGAAAACTGTGTGATCATTTTACGAGTAGCCAGACTCCAATTGAATGATGTTATTTATCAAACTTACTGCAAAATGCGCTAAAAATGCACATCAAAAAGGCTAGATAAATGTGTTTTGTTTGCTAATGTCAGTTATAGAGGCAGCATATGAACAGAAAAATGTTAAGGTTGTTTATCTAAAGCATGTACTGGACTTGTGTTCCACTGAAACATCGGTGCACAATTTATTTCTAACTTAAAGGAGAAATAATTGAAGACCAGATCTGTGTCGGTGGTCTCTGCCTGTCGCCAGGGGCCTGACATAACAATCCGGTAGGATATCATCTCAGTTGATCCTTCCGAAATTCAGGCTAATTCTGGAGGATATCACTCTATCTTCCTGACCCCATTTCTGCTGGATTGTTTGGAATAATTGATTTGATTACCATGTAGATCGGCTAGCAGTTGATTACTCCTGGTCAAGGAGGTGAACTTCCCTAGGTGCCGTAGTTGTAAATTTGACCAACCCTTTTCTATTGAATGTCAGATTCAAATTGTATCATACCTCAAGTTAGACAGTAAAATGAACAGCAGGAAAACGTTGCCGTCACTGTATTACTTATCTAGCAATTCGATAACATGCAAAAGAATACCTGGGCTTTTCACAAGAAAATGCGCGATTATGTTAACAGCTGTGTTTGGCAGCAACCTTTAAAAGGATGTTGTGAAGTGGTAATTGAATATGATATATGCCATGATGTTGTGGCATTAAGCCATGTGCGTCAGTAATGGTGCCACTGATTCTCACCAAACTGGGTCAATGACGTGTTCCCATCGATTGACCTGCTTGAACCTGATATGTATTGATCCGAGTTACCATGGTGAGACCAGGGGCTCAGTAGGGACAAATGGGAATGTTTGGAGAATTAAGTCCGGCTTTCATTTCCAAGGACTTACCAGTCAGTGGTTCTGCAACTGCATGTGTTTCCCCTGAAACTTAAAGCTATACTATGTGATATTTGGACAATACAAAAAGTAGATTTTCCTGCCATTTCTTTACATAGTAAGCTAAACCTACCATTGAATACATTGAATACCAAGGCTCAGTGAGAGAAGTTACAACATCAGTGCATCATACAAACATGTCTACAAACTGTGATCTTCCTACATGGACCTCCAATTCCGGAGGTTACGATCCAATGAAAACAGCTCTTCCAAACTGTATATTATAACCGGCACACAATCGCTGGTGTCATGTTCCCCATAACAATTGAAATATTGATGTTTCACGATTCAGTTCAGGTTATTGGAATTACATGTATGGCTTGTAAAGTCACAGTGGAACTGTAAATCAAAGGGAGCTAAAGTCTGGAAAGCCAGAGTTATGTGGTGCAAACACAAAGCGAAAATCTTTGACCCAACTAAGGACAACTGATCTTTCTATCATGTGGACGGTGTTGGTTGTGTTAACTTTTATTTCTACGTACCAAAAGAGCATTAACTATCATCAGAAGAACAATTGAAAGTCTGCATTTTTGTGAAATGCATTTTGTTATGAATAGGCTACAATGTGCTGTTGGGTTGTCATAAAAACAAGATATTTGAAGGCAAGACCAAACTAAGGAATACTTAAGTTAACTTAGAAATTTAAACCTGTGTTGGCTGTTACATTTAATAGGTTTAAGTGAAAAGTGTGGATAATATCAAAGGATGTTAAAATTACTTGAAATGAATGAAAAATAGATCAACATTACAGCAAAACTGAATGTTATCATTTTAAATTTTTTGGGTCAAGTTTTTTTATTCATTATGACAATTCAAAATGTAGGCACACTGTCCAGATTCAACAGCAGTGACTGTTTAACATAACTCCCTCCATTTCATTGTTATCAAATTACATTTTTAGGAAAGAGTACAAAAACCCACACATAGTACTTCAAAGCTGGGTATCACTTCCAAAATCCTTGCCATCTTGGGTGTAGTCATTATCTGCATTCTTTCCCTCAGGCAATCTCCATCTTATTCAGTACAAATTGTAAAAAAAAACTAAAGATGAAAGACTAAAAGTTACAACCCAGCAGTAGGTGTCGTTAGTAGAGTTAGAGAGTTGTAAACTTTATTTGGGTGACTTTTCCTTGATTCACATATGAATTTGGCATTTGATGAGTAACTCTATAGGAAGACAAAAGAAGGGTGAGGTATGAAATGCCTCGGATGTTGATGGTACGTTTGGGGTCAGGATCAAGCCTGGTGGAAGGAAACATGGATGAGTCACCTCCTGGTATTTAGGTCAGGTATGTGAGTCGCCTTATTAAGGAATCCCTCCCCTATAGCTTTGCTACCTTTTTAGCAATGAACCAGACCCTCTCTTTATACAGCATAGATACAGAAATAAGGTCACTGTCAGGAAAGTCGTCATGTTTGAATCCTATAGGTCGAAATTGTTTCATTTGTTTAGGAGGAAAGTCGTGTATTTTTTCGTAATGTCCAGAAGTTTAAAGACGTAAAGTTTCGGTTAATCTCCTTGTTGATAACATTCTTCGTGATGTATGCGGTATTTGTTGTGGGTTTCAGACACAATGTACAAATGTACATAGTTTAAATTGTCTGTATAAAGACTCCCTCTAGCCTCTAATCATGGCTTCTTTCCTTCTTTTGTTCTATGATAGTCAGGTGGATGACTCCTTTTTGTATGGTGAAAACCTGCTGGGCAAGTCAAGTGTTATTGTCTACAGGCCTGGCTGCAACAAAACAAAACCTGGCCCATTTTCTGTGTCCCTGCCTGTTACTACTATCAGATGTCATGGTCATACCAGTTTGGAAGTCAGGGGTGCAAAAATAGAGTGAAGAAAAAACTGGGTCAGCTGAATTAATCAATCTGTCATTCATATATTGATCATTTCCGAAGGTGTGCAAATGGCACCTGTTTTACAAACATCAATTCATGGCCGGAGAAATGTGATCGTTTACTCTTTTACCCATGCATATCGGCAGACAGGAAGGGCTTAAGTTTTAAGTCTACAGTTTACCATAACCCAATTTGCTGAAACGACTAAGTGGTCCCATCTAAAACAATGTGTTGGCATGTTATACTATCATAACTTGAGCCTGCTACCAGAAAGCATCCTCACTGTAAGCTTTTGTTTCGAACACGAACAGGTTGTGTCTAATTTGCTTCGTTGCTTGAACATCATGAATTGTCAAGATATGAAAATGTTTGACTATGACTAGTAGAGGCACTGAGAAGGGTCTTATGAAAAAAAGCGGCGCCTTGCCTCCCCCGTTTGCGTCATGGTCAGGGCCATGGGTGTGGCATTCACAGAGGAATCTAGGTCACTATCATTCATCAACAAGGGTTGGAAGGGAAGGTGGAGGTGACAGAACATGGGTAGGTGCACCCTTTCTTCTGTGCAGCACAGGTTATTCTAGCTGCAAAATATACACCAGAGGTGGAAGTTTAGTAGGGAAATGTTCAAGGTTTGATAGTATGATGATGTGTAGTGTTCTTGTACCTTTACTTTAAAGCCTGCAACCCAATTGGTGCCAGTGAGTCTGTTCATATACATGTTATGCATGAATTGATGTAGTGTGACAGCCAGGTACCACAAGCATTACAGTCCTACCCTCCATTTTGTTAGAAAACATTCGGCTACAAAATGCTGACCGTTTAAACCACAGATACTCACCAGAATGCTGTTGTTTGCTTTCTGTCCTTGGGATGTGAAGGTCAAAGGCAAGCTGTATAATTTTATTTCAGTTCTGCTGTTTTAGTTCAATATATAAAAGCAGTGTTATTCTGTAGAATAGCCCTGGTGGAACACAGTAATGCAGTATAGCAATCCCTCTGTAGGTTTCTTGGAAATTTTACTATCAAAACATTCATGCAGAACATGGGAGGGATTTGGAGTAAGATTCATATCCCTTTTGTGCATGTATCGGCCATTACGGATTGTAGGTAAGGCACCATGAATTTTATTACCATAACAGTCAGTGGCAGGGTGGAGGGCAATAAATTCCGAGCAACCGTCATAGCTGCATGTACTTACTTGCCTGTCACATCATGTTTTACGATTTGCATGCAAGGTGTTTTTGTTAGACATATCCTTAGTCTTTTGGGTGATAGGACATGTGATGTACATTGTGGTACATGGTCAACTGCAGCCTCGCATTCTGATATTATAAACAGCACATCCCCTTACCCAGTTTGGTGCACACACATGAGTAGCCTGGGTAACACATCAGGGATGTGAGATGGAATTGGTGGGGACTGTCCAGTAATGTTGCCATGCAGGACTGCCAAATTCACTGCAAAGATCAATATAAACACTCAGTCCAATTTCTCTGTCTTCATACATTTTTATAGTGTGTGAAGACAGTATGAGCAGTGCTGTATGTGTGTAAGCTGGGAGCAAATTTAGAATTTCACAGTGATTATATGCAGGCTAGTGATTTAGGGGGAGATGGATTGGGAGAAGGATGCTTCACTGTCCCCTACCAGGTCATGGGGTTTTATAAATAGCAGTTAAAGGGGTGAGAGGGTGGAGCTATATATGTGGTTGCTTGTGTGTCCTGCTAAATGTACCCTGAAAATATAGCCTACCCCCATAACCCTGGATCATGTGTGGCCTTCCAAGCTGTTATGAGCCATCTCAATGTTGAGTCCATAAAAAAACATTAACGACAACATGTGAACGACGCAGACCTGATCTTCTAGTTCTCATTCAAAAATTCAGCCTTTGTTGCGAGATTTGAATCACTAAACCCCCATAATTATCGAGAACAAAGTAGTGATAAAAACATCATTTGTTTCAGTCAGGTCTGCTAGTAATGCAGTTTACATAACAAAAGATGACCAACAATTACTGTATAATAAAGCACAGAAGGCTGGCAGGGATTTTATTGTGGGATATAGCAATGGTAACAATGTTAAGACTCGGTGGGGATACTTTGGTACCAGCACTCCCCTGTTTTTCCTCAGTGATGAGTGTGGCAGTCACAAGTATGTAGGTCAACGTTATTTGGCAGGGCTGTGCAGAAGCAGCTGTTATCTGCTGATAGTGATACCGCTGCCACTCTCCTAACAGATGGGAGTTCTCAGGCAGGAAGATACAGGGGTCATTGCAAAGGTCAGAGTCTTCAAGTGGACAGTGCTGGACAAGTAATGAAGGGAAGATGAAAAGCTTTCAGCAGGTTCATTTTGAGTATTTTTCGTACTGGTAAACACTGCTTTAATGTTCAAATACAATATCTTTTTGGCAATATTCTGTAGGAAGACTTTCCTCTTTTCCTGAAATTTCAAGCCTGGTTCATACCAGTGCTGTCTCCAGCTTTACATTTTTTTCTGTCCCAGTCATTGTTTGGGAGCCCATGTTGTTGACTTTCCTGGTAAAATTTGTCATTTTAATCTTAATATGAAAGTACATTTTCAAGTTTCATGCCATTTTGGGATGGATGGGGTAAAATTATTTTCTGTCCGAACAATAAAATTTCCATCCCTGGACAGAAGGATAAGTACTGGAGTCCATATACGGTAGAAGAATGAAGACCTTTATTGCATAAAGAAAGACTTCTGAAATGTACATAAATCTCCTCAAGTTAATTCCAATCCTCTCAAGATACACTAAAATTACAAGGACATATTGCATGCATGCAATGATTATTTAACTTTTGTCAAAAGTTCATTTTGTGGACTGTTTGAATTGGTGCTGAATGGATAGAATTGCCCTATACGAATGTACTGGATATGAGAAATACGAGGCAGCTGCTATAAATGGTTTCAACGCTGCCTGATTACTTAGCGGAATCCACAAATCTCGGACAGGAAGGCAGGTGACATTTTCAAACCCATGCTCATATTTTCCCTATTCAGAGTGATTTCCTGTGGCAAATAATGTTGTTAAAGTACCTGCAGCAAATGCCATTTCCTAGAAGGACTCAGGAGAAGATATTTTTACCACGAAGTAACCTTTTTACCCTGACTCAACATCCTGTTCAACTACTAGTAAGTGTCTGTCCAAGGAAAGTGTTTCAGGCATGATGTTGACATGCCCCCCCCCCCCCCCCCAAAAAAGAATGAAGAACTGTTCTTTCTTCCTGTTTTGAAGCAGAACTAGACTTTTGGATGGAAAATTTGTAGCCTATAAATGAGGACGGTTTGTTTAAAGATGTTTTTGAGTCAAAGACTAATGGCCAACTACTAGTACTTGTATTCAAATTAGGAATGATACTTACGTTACTAGACTAAGTATGTGTTTGATTTCTGGGTTCCCTGTGACAGTGATGACTGAATATATAAAGATTTCTTCTTCTTTCTTACTGCCTAGCCTCTAAATTGAGAGATTTTTAACTCAATATAATGTAGTTAACTGTATGGTTGAAATAATGACACAGCTGTAGTTTTTTATCCTTCATAATTTGACTCAACAAGTTTTGTTGGCATTTATGGTAAGTTATATGGAGAGCATTTTATATCAAAGAAACACACTAACCATTCATTTATTTTTGTTGTGAGCTAAAGACCTCTTTAGCCTGATTAAATCTCGCTTATAGCAGCCCGCCAAACATTTGCGGGAGGGGCCAGTTACAGCCCTGGACAGCGGAGTTTGTGTTACACAGACTAAAGACCTCTTCTTTGGTACTATAATTGTTTTGTCCCTGTGATAATTGTTTCTACCGAATTTACTCCTTCAAAAAAAAGTCAAAGGGTAAGAAGTCTTGATGGCATGCTTTCAATGGACAATGAAACTATGCAAATTGAGGCTTTGGCTCTTTGCCAACTGATTGGATATATGACAACTGTCCTGTCATTTGGTAAGTCATCCTAAAAAAATTATATCCACTGTAAGATTACTAGGATTGATTAGAGATATTTATCAAATGTTTGTACTCAGGTGGACTAAAGAATGATCATAAAAATCATGGAAGGGCAAATTAAGATGATTTGAAAATTGTGGATTCATAAACAAATCTCTTTGGTAGCTTTTGGCATTATGTAACATTTACATGACATGCTTGAACAGATGTTTTGAGGATAAGATCCTTATGTAGTAAACAAGAGAATGTCAGGGCTAGCTTATAGCCAAAGTCTGTAGAAACCTCAGGAAGCCAAACACTTAACCTATACAGACTGTGTCCTTGGTCAGACATATTGACTGATCGCCTGGCAGCCTGTATGGGCACCATGCCTTGATCTGTGCCAACATGGCCTTGAAAGCTAATAGCTGAAAATCATCCAGCCTTGGGTTCACATGCCTTTCAAACTTGGCGCGCGGAGGTCACGAGGCATGGGCGATTCCACGGCACCATCGTTGAAACAAGATAAAACGGCTTGTACCATGGTGTATTGGCACCCCTTGAATAGGGTACTGTTGTTTATATACAACAGTTGTTCTGTGTGGCGAGTCAGTATTGAATGTTCAACGTAACCTTGAACTCTGCTACACTTTGGCTGAAGTCCAAGTCTGAGCTCCTGTGTGTCACCTCTCCTTGATTATAAACCCCTGACAGTCTGTAGAGATCCTGATAGAGAGGCTAAAACTGGCACACATGTCTTTTAAAGTGTGGCGCCCAAAGTCACGGGACCGGGCGATTCCAATATAGAGACAGATATAGGACCTGGTGTGTTTTGTATAGTCAAGAGCTATTGAAATTATCCTATAGTTCACTTAAGTTTAGAATAAAACCTGTGGTAGATATGTGATTTCTTCTGGGACAATAAAGTATCAGACGTTTCATTCATGTTCAGTTATTTGATAGTCTTCATTGATTTTGGCATCTACAGTTGGCAAGCAGCCAGTGTCTGCTATTACAACTTTTGGAACTCTTCCAGCAACTCAAATAGGCAGTCAAATGACAATAAGACATATAATTAGAATACTGTTTGGGGTACATTTAGACATTTTTTTTGTCCCACTGCAAATTGGTATAGATGGCTAACAATCGGTGTTCATGAGTTAGAACTTAGACTCTGCTACATGCTATTACCACCTAACTATAAGTACTCTCAAGTCTTATTGCAAATAACTTTTCAAGCAAGGGTTTAAAAATGGGTACAGCATTATTGTCAGATTACATGCTGGACTGCTTATTTGTTCAATAAGGAGACCAAGCAAGGAAATGAAATTGTCAGTTGTAGAAAAATAGTATTCTATACCATAGAATACACCAAATCCTTGGGATTGTACTGACATACATGTACAGGGGCTCCTCCTATCTGACACTACGAAAAGTGCAGATTTTCATGCATGTTCATTTTTTATAACACTTGTTCTGATTAAGCCATTTCATTTGAGATAAAAATGATAACTGATGAAACTGGGCCTAAGTGGGAACTACCTGTAGAGAGACAAACCTTAAAAGCTTTATTAGTGGCTAGGGGGAGTTAGTAAAAACTGTAAATAACATGGTCCATTAAAAGCCATTGCCGTATTTACATTTTATAGCCGATATACTAGTAGCCATCCTTTAGCATAACACTCCAAAGCAGCCTCCAAAAGCAGGGTGGCTCTGCTAAAATTAATTTACAGTTGTAAAATGATAATGACCTCAGCCTTTAGTCTCTTCAATGCTAGGTAGCCTTTTGGGAACAGGTTAATCGTCAATGATCTTGTCAAGTCTGAAGAGCATAATTTATGAAAGAGCCTTTCATGTTGGTATGGCTCATGAACACCATCTAGTGGTTGATGTTGGTACTGCATGTTCTTGGTAAGATGGTTGCTTTTATGTTTTGATGATTGATGATTGAGTATTTTTTGTGTGTAGAAAGAACACTTTTGCCCTTTTGATTGCAGTCTTGATTGTTTAACCATTTTAATCATTTTCATTCCACATCAAATCTATTTTTAAAGGATGTGAGCACTGAGCATGTCAATACCTATGCACTAAATAAACAGTATATCCTTTTTTCTCAGGAATTACGTAAAATTTCACTCAAGGGAATGTAATTGAGTTGATGTGGCCCAAGAGAGTACTACTCAGGAGCCCCTGTTAATTGCATTCTCAAGGTTAATATTTAATGTACATGGGCTGTCGATACCGTCAAGTATTTCTATGGCGCTTGTACGACAGAAATACTTGACAGTATCGATGGTCTAGGTCACGAAAGCCACTGTACTTTTGTTGTGTCAATGAAGAATTCATAATTATTTCTGTATCTGAGTATTATTTGTTTATAGCGCTGTCACGGACTCGAAACCACCACAAACACTTTGTTTTCTCTCTGAAACAAAATTAGATCCGGCAAACTTTAAATGCTTTTACAGTATTACTACTACTTGCCCCTCCTTAATTGCGGATGACAATTAGAAGAAAAATACAGATAGTATTGTTTCTTTTAGAAGTGAGGAAGCCATTCAGTGGAATGAGTAGTCATGGGAAACCAACATAGTAATTTTCATGTGGATGCTTTTAAGGTGATATGATATCCTGGTTGCGTTGTTTATGTTGTAACTCCTCTGACGCTCGTTTGATTGCACTTTTATCTGCCAGGTCAAAGACGAACTGAGCATATACACTGGCAATCTCCAACCCCCCACCCTAACACCCCTCCCTGACACTGCTATTTGATTAGAATGAAGACAGGATGTACAAGGGACAAAAATGATAAATATATGCATACTCTGAGAAATGCCACACATCACTGTTATGTCCAATTGTCTGGGGATGCGTTGGTGGTAATGTTGGATTGGGACAATTTGCGGATAGGGAAGATGAAATTGAAACGATCGCAGGCTGAGTCGGCAGTCTGATATTACGGCCTTTTGCTCTTGACCTAATGTTTATTGATGGGAAGTTACAGGAAGGTCACGCTACTGTTTTGCATGTTGGTTGAGATGAATCACGTTCATTGCCAAGGGCATTTTAAGCGTGTAGGGAGGGGCAGCGGTAACTGTATGTTTATGCAGGATCTGTTTTGTGGACAATAATGGATGCTCAGGTAAGCAACAATTGTACTGTTACGTTGCCTCCTGTGGACTTGATAATTGTGTTGTCACCTTGCAGTACTCAGTGGTGATGTACTGCAGAGGGTTTTTTTGTTGGACAATTAGAAATAACACAATTATGAACCGTGGGAAAGAGGGAAAAATGATATATTTTCAAAATAATGTTTTATTCTAGAGCAAGACATTTTTCATGCCGGAAGGGTAGTTGCAAATTTCAAGTTCAGAAATTTGTCTATTCTAAGATTGAGATTGTCTTTGTGCTGATAATATTGACACGGAGGATATGACACCTGCCTCTTCAGGGTTCATGTCCATTCAGGAATGTTTGTTTTGGGGGAGTGTCAAGGTTCGGGTGTGAGTGTGTGTTCCTGGTAAATATGGCCAGCTGCACCTATTCACAGCCACAACAATCTCAAGGGCAGTGTCGTAAAAAGTACCGGTAATTATCAACAGGGTGGTGATATTCTTACTGCATGTATGATGCAGGTATGCTTACATTTATTGTGCCTAATATGTAATGAAGGGCCATACACACAGAAGAAAACATCAGTGGAAAGGGCATTCCTCTCAGGCTTTGTGGGAGATGCTACCATGTACTCAATGTATGATGTAGGGTTAAAAAATACAAATACTGGGTGCATAGGTACGCTGAAAAACAGAACCTGATTTTTGACAGAGGAACACCTTGTAATTCGTAGTTTTATTGGTAAAAAATTAGTTAGGTATAGAATTTCCAATTCAAACTCTAAAAATAGGCAGAAGGGTTTGTTGACTGTAAGTTTCTTCAGTGCAACCAATTTATGACCTTAGATGCACCTGTACACCTATTCCCAAAAATGAATTTGACCCTACGTTGGGGACACAGGATATTTGGTGTTTCCTTAGCGTGTGGGGGAACAAAGGTGGCAGTACCTGGTCCAGTGTCAAGGCCAGGTCATGTGTGCTGCTCAAATACAAAGGGGGTACACTTCACCTGCCACGGTGCCATTGGCTGGTCTCATGGGGATTGTGTGCAAGCCAAAAAACAACACCTTACCACGGGCAGTGCAACGTGAAGTAAGGTATACTCAGAAGAAAGGTGTTTGTATTGCTTGTGTGATTCATGAGATGAAACGTCGATCCTAGACTCATTTAAACTTAAGCCAAGCGGTCAAGTCTGAATTTTCCGTGATGTGACCTACAACCTATCAATGGCCATGTGGTTGAAGGTTTGTTGGTTGTAGGCACCATTTCGCAATACCGAGATTGCGTAGTTGACTTTGATAAGATAGCAGCCAAATAGTACCATCACGGGAAATTTGCTCACAAAAATACATGTGTAGATGAAGTGCAGTGTTTTAAGCAATTGATGTGAGGTTCCTTTTGAAATAGGTGTAAATGATTTCTCCATTTCTGAGGAATTTTTGTTGTGTTATATAAGTCAAGTAAGTCAAGTTATATAAGGGACCACACCCGATATGTTTGTTAATGAGTAATCGGGACTTACTATTTTTTCAAATTGAATAATGCATAATTATGAACATTGGCTGGAGATCGAATTTCAATTTTCTTGTTGATATAAGCTGAGAACATAGGGCATGTCGAAACACCTTTGGTTGTACATTAAACCCGTAGGAAAACACACCCACTATATAACATTTAAACAGAGAAGTGGCCATGACCGTGCCTTGAGTCCTTTTCTTTGCCGCATGACTTCATTCAGAAAGACCTTCACGGCTTCTGTCCAGGTATGCAGGACAACTGTCAAACCGTCTGTCTTCTTTGTCTACAGGAAGCAAGTTATCCATGAAACTTGAAAGAACAAAATTTATCACTTCTTGAAATAGGTTTCTTCCTGCTTGCTATTTCCGTATTTGTGACCTGTATTTAGCTTGTTGTTGAAAAGTGGACTTGCTAATCATTCATTGCTACTGTTTGTGTGTAAACAAAGGTATTAGGCTTTGTTTAAGGTAGTGAGTTTAACAAAAGAAGCATGTTATTAACCTGACACCGCAGGCGGTGGGGTGATAAGTCTTGCTATTGTCAAACGGACGCGCTCCACAGAATGGACTTGTTTGTGCCCAAGTGTGAGTGCGCACCAACCTCACTGTCATGCCAGAGGCCCAGCCCACAGGTGACCAACCACACAGCTATTTGATACAAAAGCACGAGAGGCGGGCACAGTGCATGGTGCATTGAGTGAGACGAGAAGAGCCAGTGTGCTTAGACCAACCTAGTTCTTGTTCTGGCATAGTGTGTTATGTAGTACACCACAACATGGCAGACATAGAGACCACCACCATGCCTGTGATTGTTGACTCCTTTTCTGCTCATGATTTCCCAAACTTTGGGTTCTTCAAGTTTGGAGGTATGTTTGTGAGATACTTTTTTCTTGCCTTTTCCCACTAAGCAGGTTACGTAAAAGCAGTTGTTCAAGTTTGTCTTGTGTAGGTTAAATACAACACCACCACAGTCTTAGTTATTGTGTTTGTAATGCTCTCTGAAGGTAACGGAGGACTGCATTATTTAATTTCTTTGTAGACCAATCTAAATGTATCAAGGCTCTTTTAGCATGTTGGGTATTCAGCAGTGCCTCTTGTATTTATTGTTTGTTTCAAAGGTAAATTATGCTACAGTAATGTTTGGTCAAATTTGAAGCGCAATACTTTTTGGTACATGTAGTAGTAGAAGCAGGATGTTGTTTGTGTACGAATGTTTGCGGACTTGTGTGTGTCATTGCGCAATTACTCAAAGGCAATACTAGTACGTCATACTGTACTGTATGATTTGCCTTTGACTTGTGTAGAACAATTGTTTTTCCCTGCTTTATCGCAGAGCAAAAACATGATCATTTATTGCTGCATTGTATCCACAAATCAGCAACCTGTTTCAAAACCTTGAAGGCTTGTAGTTGTATGTTATCCCGTCCTGAACACTTTTTAGGTGTTCGGTTTATTTAATTGATAGCTACAAGTTCATGAATGAAAACTATATTTTGTTTTCATTTCGTGTCATTGTGATTGAATAGATTTCATGTTTTCACGCTTGTGGTGAAAAAATCGGATCTTACAAACTTTTAGTCAAGTTGAGGAAGGAAATTATCGTAATCACGAGTAGTTATGGTATTACCGTAATGTTTGAATATCCTAAGATTTGTACTTTCATACCAGGCCACAGGCATGCGCTTGGTGTACACTCTCTCACACACTGACATGCGCTTAAACAGACCTTCCCTCACACACTTAACCTGCACAAAGTCACGCATACTGCGAAAAACGCACGCGCCCTATGTACCCCACCTATGCTTATCACGTAGCTTTTGACGGCACATGACACCAGAGGGCGGTTCCCAACAATGCTCAGGTGCTATCACCTGGGGGTTGTCTATTGGGCAGTTAAGAATCAGTCTTGTGTGTTGGGAATGGGGACATTTGACTGGGTACAATTGAGTAAAAGAATCGTGACAGAAACAGTGGGAACGCACTCTCACAAAAACACGAAATGAAATGAAACTCAGCGTTCTTGTGGGAAATTCCTTTTGAAGCCCAATTTGTAGTATTCCCTTGCTTTTCCCATAGGTTGACTGTCCAGTTAAAGGGTTTATGAAATGAATGACATGAAAATGATATTAAGTGTCCTTGCCATTTTGTCCATACAGTGTTGTGAAAGTGGAAGGTTCTGTTATTACATTGCATTATAGCTTATTTACTCTATTTTAATGGGTTCTCGTTGGATATTGTTACTTTATAATCTGCCAATGTTTCTTCTGTATAAAATTGTTGCAAAAGTTTGAACAAAGTTACATTTGGTGTTGCAACAACTAAGTTATTTGGAATGTTGACAAAAGCTTGAAATATTGTCAGTTCCGTGTTTGCATCCTGTGCGTGTAACACATAAACGCACCTGTCATCTAAATATATAGCCTATAATTTCAGGGTTGGAAAAAACAACAGGGAGGTGTATCCTTCTTTAAGAGTGATTAATTGATCGAGGAAAGTTGGAGAGATATTATGGTGATATTTGTTCTTATGTACATGTGTCCTCGCCAATCATAGATAAAAAACTGTTTTATTCAAACTGCTGGGTTCTCGAAAGCATAATATGTGACTTACAAACATGTTACTTTTCTGTTCGGGAGATAGAGATTTGCATAATGTTGTCATATGATCCTTTAGTTACGAGTCCTTTCCAGGAAAATGTAGATTACGGTAACCTTCTTAATAGATCTATTTAGTTGTGTCAATGCTAGTGCTGTCTCCAGTTTAAATTTTTTTGGCTTCCCACTAATTGTTTAAAGAAAGACTGATAGCAGCTGCAAAGTGTCTATGACCACAGCAGCAGTAGGACACAGTGGACTATTACTACGTGTACTTATTATTTGGGAGGCGATGTTGTTGATTTTCCTTGTTGAATAATGTCATTTTAAGCTTATAAAAATACAGTGTCGGGTCATGAAGTTAACATTTGATGACGGATTGGGCAAAAATTATTTCTGTCCCAACAAGAAGATTTCCGTCCCTTCTGGGACTCTATGCTGAGAGGGATAGATAGATACCCTATTTCATAAGTGTAACACATTGATCAACACCATTCATAATTAATCTTCAAAAGGTTTTCTTACAAAATACCTGTCCTAGTCACACAAGCAACTGAACATTCCAGGATATGCCTAGCATGAAATGCACAGCACCATGACTATATTGTAATATTTTATCAAATGTCTTTGAATTAGTCTGTGTAACACAAACTCCGCTGTCCAGGGCTGTAACTGGCCCCTCCCCGCTGATGTTTGGCGGGCTGCTATAAGCGAGATTTAATCAGGCTATCTTTGAATGCATTAATCTAATGTAAAGCACCTGTCCATCTGCACCTCAATATGTGGTAAACTTACTTGAGACTTCTGAGAGGTTGAGAATAGGCTGTGTCACTTTGCTGAATAGCACTTAGCCCAGTGCTTATTCAATATGGAGAAAGGTACCCAGGAAAATTAGTCCTTCTTTCGAGTGTACCTTTTAGTAATGGCTTGAAGTGAATCATTAACAACATGCTCAGATGCTCAACAAAATATAGCACTTTCTCTCGTAATAGTGTGTTACATTGGAATGGTTATTAAAATTTTTGTATTTCATTTATGTAGTGCTGAGAGCTTAAGGGCAACCTAAACAATATTGGAGCGTTAAAAGTGGAAATATTCTAGATGAGGCAATCTGTGTGAAATTGATATCTACTGCACTGTATTCCCACATTTACATCATTATTTCATACGTTGAGCGGTTAAAAACGGCGCAGAGACAAGCCACACTAGGATTCCCTAAATATCGTAACCCACAAAAAATAGACTTCACGGCATCCTTGTGCCACTGTGGCATCGAATGTTTGCTTCTTGAATGTTGGTATGGAATGGAATAAAGTTGCTTCATCTTATTACATTGAAAAGTGCCCCCCAAAATTGACTTTGACAATTGAAGTTCTACAACCCTGGCTCCGGCTAATATTGCTCAGGTTGCCTTTTACATCAGGGGCATCTTGAGGACAGGGCTTTTTTTTTACTTTGTTGTTGAATATTGAGAGCACTATTTCACGCCCTCAGGATTCTTGTTGCTTCAATTTCGTAATTGCTTCCTACGTGAAAACAGCAGTTTTTTTCTTGTGTGAAGGTTGGCCTTGCAAATCTTGACTGAAGATGTTTATCGATGTGAAGTTGAAGAATAAGGAATATAAAACGATCACACAAACAGCTGTCTAACTGCTATGTTGCTATTTTGAAAACTGAACTGATAACCAACAAAAAAGATTACAGTAAATGCAGAAACTTTCGCGGTGGTTTAATGTTCGCGGTTTTCGCGGCGACCGCTTCACCGCGAATTTAAAACCACCGCAAACATTTTTCCACAGCAGTAAGACCGTCTAAGAGACTACAGTGCATGTTGCTACCGCAAAATTAAAACCACCGCGAAAAGCCCATTTTCCCGCTACCGCGAAATGAAATCTCTGCGAACTTAAATGTATTTACAGTATTAAAATGATTTAGAGATCAATAAGAAATTAGAAGAAGTGCGACAGTCCACCCTACCAAGGTATCAGTAAATTCTGTTTCAAATTTAGAACCTGGGCCATATAGGAGAGAACAAACAATGCCATGTTTTAAGTGTAATGATTTGAAAGATTGTGTAAAGTAAAGTTTAAATCCTGATTTTGTTTGTCTTTTTCTGCAGTCCCTGTTATGGACGGGAACTCATGGAACCTTCCAGTGACGCCGGACAGTAAGTTTTTCTGCCTTTCTTAACTCTTCTACATTTTATTTGAACATAGAGTTATGATTTTAATGTTATCATGAAATCTTGTGCCTTATGATATTTGATTCAAATGATAGTTTCAAGTTTATGGATGAAAACTAGATTTTGTTTTAATTTCATGTCATTATGATTGAAGAGATTTCATGTTTTCACCCTTACAAACTTTAAGTCAAGTTGAGAAAGGAAATTATCGTAATCACGAGTAGTTATGGTATTACCGTAATGTTTGAATATCCTAAGATTTGTACTTTCATACCAGGCCACAGGCATGCGCTTGGTGTACACTCTCTCACACACTGACATGCGCTTAAACAGACCTTCCCTCACACACTTAACCTGCACAAAGTCACTATGTACCCCACCTACGCTTATCACGTAGCTTTTGATGGCACATGGCACAAGAGGGTGGTTCCCAACAATGCTCAGGCACTATCACCCGAGGGTCATCACTACCTTCCTTAACTCTTCTACATTTTATTTAGACATAGAGTTATGATTTTAATGTCATCATGAAATCTTGTGCCTTTATATGCTATTTGATTCAATTTATAGTTTAAGTTCATGAATGAAAACTAGATTTTGTTTTCATTTCATGTCATTATGATTGAACAGATTTCATGTTTTCACCCTTGCGGTAAAGAATTGGATCTCACAAACTTTTAGTCAAGTTGTGAAAGGAAATTATTGTAATCACAAGAAGTTATGGTATTACATTGTAGTTGCCGTAATGTGTTAAGATTTGTACTTTCATACTAGGCCACAGGCATGCGCTTGGTGTACACTCTCTCACACACTGACATGCGCTTAAACAGACCTTCCCTCACACACTTAACCTGCACAAAGTCACGTATACCGAGAATAACGCACGCGCCCTATGTACCCCACCTACGCTTATCACGTAGCTTGTGACGGCACATGACACCAGAGGGCGGTTCCCAACAATGCTCAGGTGCTATCACCTGAGGGTCATCACTACCTTCCTTAACACTTCTACATTTTATTTAAACATAGAGTTATGATTTATGAAGTTATCATGAAATTTGATTTGAAATTATGATTATTTGTAGGATAGGGATTGTCAGTTCTCGAACCACCCGTTGCTTGGAAAAAATTCATTTTGACTCTTTTGAATATAAAGGTCAAAGAGAAAATAGTACAAAACTAATATGTATATTCCCAGTGTTCACTTCTAATGATATAAGGATATCGTATCAGAACATATAGAAACATTAAGTGATTGCAGTCTTTCCATATTTATGTTTATTTTATTCTTCATCTGACATAAGGCTTCAGTGGAAGGAACCAAGCAGTACAAGTGTAATTGTCTATGTTGTCATTTGAGGCATTTGTCTTGGAAAACAGGGTTATATTGACAAATTTATATTGGCAATTTTTGTCTCATGTTAACTTCTTTAAATGTTTAAATGATGTATTTGTGTTGTGCATCTCTGATTAGCTGTTGCTACAGCTAACTTGCATAGACGGGCCATGGCAAAAACACACTTCTACTTTCAAAAAGCACACTTTTCAGCCAAATTAACATAAGATGGAAAGATTACATGTGCGACTTGTCAAAACCACAATGTCGTCGCTCTCAGTAACTGAAGCTAAAACCATGTGTAATTTTGATGGAAATGTCATTAAATGTCAGCAAAATTGGCCGAAGAAAAAAAGGAAATAGCATTTCAGAGGATCAAGATCAAAATTTTCCTTTGCGGAGCATACACCCAAGCCTTACTAGGAATGTCATGCCTCTGGCAAGATGTGTCGCTCCTTGGGCGCTGAAATTCTTGTCAGCAATAGTTTGCCCCATAAGATATTTGCTTCCGCCGTCTCTGTGGTGGGAAAAATTAATCGGGAAACAAATGCAATCGAGGCAGTGGACTTTATCCTGTCATTTCTCCGGGTTCTGGCCACCCTTTCCTTCACACAGTGTCATTGGTCACCTGTTTTCACCCATTGAGATGCCCAAATCTAGCGTTGTACAAATAGGAATAGTCATCAATTTACCGTCATGCTTTTCAACCATTCCTGAATTTATCATTAATCGTTATTGGGCCTACTGGATTTACCGTTAGCGTTACTGCGCCTCCTGAATTCACCGTTAAGTGTTACCAAGTCCCCTCCCCCTTTGCGGACCCAAATGGGAGGTCATGTAAGTACAATGACCTACGATGGGATGACTGTACCCCCAAGAACATTCAATGGACCTACAATGGAACCCTTGTAAGATTTGGCTGATTTCCGCTAAGTAATTGTACAAGTTGTAAGGTTTTGTTGTAAAATCAAGGAATGCTTAGGAATTCTATGGATTGATCGATTGTTTCTTTGTCATGGTGTTTGTTATTTGAATCATGGAGGTTTGTGATTCAAGATGTTTCTTGGCGTTGCTATGTTGCTATTTTGGACTTAAAAGAAGCTGTGGACTTTGAACTTAGCTTTGCGTCACGAAAGCCGAAATAATTGCGTTTTGCAGCATTGATTAAACCTCTGTGATTTCCTGTACAAAGTACACGCGGAACCACGTGGCTCTTTGAATTACCGCGGATTCTGGTTCGCGTTCACGTACTTTCGAGTCCGAGAACGCAAGAAGAGTATTTTACTTGGCATGCGCATTTCTTGGCGGGAGGCCATGTTTACTGAAACATGCGACAATGGCCTTCATGCATATTTGTCCATATCAAATAGTGCTGTGCACTATGGCTCAGGAGCCACACAAATAACAAGGCTTTGTGAGCGACCAAAAATAACTAGATCCTCTTTCAAGTTCAACAACCCTGGTCTGTGTGCTCATGGTTTCTTGGGTTACCTTTCAAGGACAAGTTAGCATGAATGGCCATGCAGCATTTGCCTCGTGCCACAAACATGTCAACGATTCACATTTCAATAGGTCAATGACATATTGCTGTGTGGGCATGCTTGGTTGTTGTCTGTCCAAAATGGGCGGGGCGCTCCAAGCTCAATTATATATTTGCATGTGTAATGTGGTAAAGGCTAATGCCCAAAGGCACCTCACCTAGGCATACAGAGGGTCTATTGACCTTGTGCGTTGAATTGTCATGCTCTAGCAGTGGGTAAACACTCTTACATTGTACCTGTAGAAAGAGAAGTATAACCTAATGGATATCACATTCTTGAACTTCGATGTGGAACAACTTCTTTGTGGATACTCTGGTTACATCACAGGTAGGCCAATTCAAATTAGGTCAGCGAGGTATAGACATTATAGGAGAGGAACAAGTACAAAATATTAGTACTGTAAATGCAGAAAATTTCGTGGTGGTTTTATGGTGTTTTTTTCTTCTAAATTTTACTTGAAGCTCCCCACAAAACAAGGCCTAATGGAGCAAGGAATGCGTTTGTTTGTTAACCCTTGTCTTAAAAAGTTTTAGATTGTATCCCAAGGGGGAAGAAATTCCGCGGAAGTTTGCGGTTTTTGCGTTGGCAGGTTCACCGCAAACTCAAAACGGCCATAAACATTTTCCTTCTGTATTCTGCTCGCGCTGCCTACAGCATCCCCTTCTCGCTATATGTACATGTACGTACTCTACATTGTTACAGTACTGTAAATGCATTTAAGTTTGCAGGGATTTAATTTCGCGGTAGCGGGAAAAAAGACTTTTCGCAGTGGTTTTAATTTCGCGGTAGCACCATGCACTGTAGTCTCTTACTGCCATGGAAAATGTTCGCGGTGGTTTTAAGTTCACGGTGAAGCGGCCACCACGAAAAACCCAAACATTAATCCACCGCGAAAGTTTCTACATTTACAGTATATTATATTCATAGTTATTATAATACTGAGCCGGGAATCTCCTACAGTTTTAGAGCACACTGTACAGTGGCCGAACAGCTACATGTACGTGCTCTACATTGTTACAGTATTATAATACTGAGCCGGGAATCTCTCAAAACCACCCCGAACACTCCATTTTCCCACTACAGCAAAAGTAAATCCCCAAGAACTTAAATGCGTTTACAGTAACTTGGAGGAGGGTAGTACAGTGGTACCTTGCAGAGTTTGAGTGTGGAAAGGAAGGAGCAATGTAGTTATACCCCCCTCACATTAGGCGAAAATCGATCAGACGACGAGTCTGTGAGCTCTAAATTACAAGGAGGCATTTCGATTTTCGCCTAATGTGAGGGGGGTATTAGCAACAGACAAGAAACAATGGAGGATCTTGATGATAGCCAGACTTAAATGCAGTAATGATGGTGATGACATGTTGGGATGCTTCGTGTGTTTGTTTTTACCTTCGCATAGATGGCAAACAGATCTGCTGGTTTGATATAGCTTATGTCGAGCAGGATCTGTACACATGCACGGCACTCAAGTCAATAACCTTCGCTAGAAATGAGGATCCCATTCGCATAAATTATCAGAAAATGTGATTAAAGCCTTCTTTCTGAAAATAGATTGTGTTCGTCAGTTATTTGGATGGAGACAGGAGATTATCAATTGATATAATATAATTTATGCAAATGATGAATTTATTTTGCATATTTGATGACAAACAATTATTACACCAGCTGTAAAGGTAAATTCATATAGGGAAGGTTTAGGGTCGTAGTATTTTAGATGACATACCATACACATTGTGTTGTCCTTTTTTCCCATAAATTATGAAATATTAAGAAACCTTACTCCTTTGATACGTACATATGTAATAGGAGAAAAGAATACCTGAACCGTAATAAGAAGTTACTAGAAATAGAGAAGTCCCCACATGCTCTTAGAGTATTAAAAGTACTGCGAAATTCTTTATATTGTACAAAATTGACACTTTTGAGTCTTTTTATATCCCCCTTTTGTACCCACCCCATCATGTCCTTCATAAAAGTTTGATTTTGATTAGCAATATTACAAACTGGATGATGATTACACAACAAGATATATGGATTGTTTTGGAATCTTTCTTCCAGAAATTTCAGTAAAGACAAAACAGGACAGGACGTTGTCCTTACATGACCTTGTTTGCTGGTATGCAACAAGTACATTGTGTTGTCACTTCACATAGGGACCAACTAGAGGTGTTAACTTTTAGGGAAATTGTATTTTTAAAAGAAATGAAATTAATATAAATACAGTTTTCTAGATTAGATCCTTTTAAGGGGGAGCTTTTCACTATATTTCATATTGTAGATTCCCTCTACATTGTAATTACCATTCTTCGTAATATTGCAATGGTCACGGAATGTTAAGAATTTGATCTTGGATGTAGAGTTAAGAAACTGATACAAACCTTTCAGAACCCGTTTTTCTTGGAAGAGGCATTGAACTAGCCTGATTAAATCTTGCTTATAGCAGCCTGCCCAACATTCGCTAGCCTCGGGGAAGGGCCAGTTACAGCCCTGGACAGCAGAGTTTGTTTTACACAGACTAGCATCGAACAAACATTAGGTCATAGGTGGCAAAAACAATATCCAGTTGACTTTATCATTATAAATATGGAATGCTATAATCCTGCTAATCAGGCCTGTCTCCAGGGTCTGTTTTTCTGTTCTGGGATGGAAATTTGCTTGTTGGGATGGGCAAAGATTTCACCCAGTCCATCAAAAGAAAAAGTTCCTGACATGAAGGTTATAAAAAAGGTATTTTTGTTAGCTTAAAAATGACAGATTTAACTAGTAGTAGTATCCATTATTTGATTATACTGCTGCTGGGTTCCCTAACATGGGTAGGTAGGCAGCGGTTGGATATTGACTAAAGAATTAAATGAATGGGACAAAAAAAATTTGAAAAAAAAAAAAATTCATGGGTCTTAGCGGCAAGTGTGCAGATGTTGACACACTGGCATCACCAAATCCGTAAGTTTTTTTGACACATTTAGACAGATTAGCCATGAGGCTCGGTGGGCGTGATTCCACCGTCATGGGGTATGAGTATCGAACTTGAGACCTACTGATTCTGATTCTAACGCTCTAGCTGCTGCGTCACACAGACACCACAAAAAAATTAAAGCCAGTCACTAAAGCATCTGTCTCCTCCTGTATTTTCAGTGGGGGAAGGAAAACCAGGGGACAAGACATGTCTCATCTGCGGGGACCGTGCCACGGGTCTACACTACGGCATCGTCTCCTGCGAGGGCTGCAAAGGCTTCTTCAAACGCAGCATCTGCAACAAACGTGTCTACCGCTGCAGTAGGAACAAGAATTGTGTCATGTCACGCAAGCAGCGCAACCGCTGCCAGTACTGCCGGCTGCTCAAGTGCCTACAGATGGGCATGAACAGAAAAGGTAAGACACTTCATCTCGTAATCATTGTCATTAGATGGCTCAAGCTGAAAATGGTTTGTCATTGGTTTTTGATATGTCAGCAGTTTGTCCGCAAATTTAGCCGTAGTAATGTTTTAACACAATGGCCCTAACTGTACACCAGAGAGGTATATGATCTGGGAAAGCCACTAAAGAATCGTGTAGGCCCAAAGGGATTTCATCTGTGTCAATATGTTTGAAAAGGGATCAAATGCAAGACCATCCAAACCGCACAAAGCCAAGCTGCAAGGGTGCACCAGTGCTTTTGAGGTACAAGGTATATAAGATTACAGCCACCCTGCTTTGAAAAGGAACTGTCACCTCTCAGTCATTGACAGCATGTGACTGTGAGTAGTATTAGTTTAACAATGATCTTGTTCTGGTTTCCTGTGCAAAACCACATAGGTCACAGCAAGTAAACTTTATGGATGACATCAGCACTCTCATTCATTTTCACCTGACTTTGAAAAAAAAGAAAACTTTTTTTTTACTATTGTTGTGCCCTGCCTTTCTGAATGGCAGAATAGAGACAGAATTGTTCAAAATACATCTATGTCAGACTCTATGCATTATCTCAAAGAATGGGGTTATGCAATAGACAAGAAAAATATCGTAACTCAGTGACTCTGCTCTATGTTATGGTTAAGAAAAAAATGTTTGAATGAGAGCTGGATTCCTTTGAACAAAATTCCACCTGTTGGTTTATTGTATATTAATGCATTCATTAAAAGTGGCCACCTGGTTGTAAAGGGACAAAAATGTGTACAATGTACTCCATGATATAACAGTATGGCAGTGTGTGTGCGTGTGTCTGTATTTGTATGTGTGTATGCCTGTGCATGTGTGTGTGTGTATGTGTATTTCTGTGTTTGTGCCCCCTCTATGTGCCCCCCTCCCCCTTACACCTGAACTCCACATTATGTACCAGTTCACTTCCTCAGGTGTAAACATGATGACCTTGACACCACTGCGTGGTGTTTACAGAGAGATCGCTTGTGACCTTTCCCTTGACACCTGGCATTGTTTGCTATACAAAGCACAATCCTCACGTTCCTTCATATTTCTAGTCTGTTCTTTGCACAAAGACTGTGAAATAGTTCTAACTTACAAGTGGTAGAAGACAATTTTATTTTATTTGAAAGCTAAGCTTCTCTGTACTCCATGTCAATTGAGTCAGCACGCATTTGTTTCTTCAAAAATCTACCTGAACAAATTTGTTCTTGACTCGCATGAAAAATGAGACAAAAGCACAACCTGTTGTTGACAAAATTCCTGTAGATGAAATATTCACAACAAAGATTGGGATGTGGCATGGCATGGCCGTTCTCACCTGATCAGCCATCACTAACGTCTTAGGACAATAACCTGTGAAAACCACTCAAATAGTCCAGTTCATGAATAGCAAAGGGCGCAGACATGAAAATAAGTTCAAAGTTCTCATGTAGGGGAGTCAGCTGAGGTACAGTCATGTTGTAGTTTACAAAGTTCATGTTGAGACGGGAGACTTTGCCCTTTGTTTTGGCACACACATGGTTATCCCAGGTTATTTGAGTTTCACTCTCAAGGTGCTAAATCTATTTTTGAACTTCGCCTTCTAAGTTACACTATCTTCTCTTCTTACTCTGAGTCACCAGGTATGTCTGGTTATACCAAGGTCATCCAAGGTCAGCTCTGATCTCAACAGAAATTATTCAGCCTAAAATTATCTTCCTCATAGTAGCTGATTCAGAAGCTGATATGCTGTATTGTGGAAGACCGATTTAGATATCAGCATGATAACAGACTGGGTGTAATATAGTCTTCACATGCAACAGCACTAAAATACGTGTGCCTTGACCTTTTATTCCTTGCCATTGTCAACGCACTTTGTCTTTTGTTGAAGAGACAGATGAATTTGTTGGAGATGAAAACCTAGAAACAAATAGCTTTGGACTGACTGAATACATTTAATTTTTTTCTTTTCTGTTAACATCCATTACCATCAATACTGTCACGTTTACTGCGATTTCCCAAGCAATACAAATTTGAAAAATGATCAACGCATCATTTTCCCCAGTGTTGCTGTCACAGCTTACCTTTGCCCCTTCTTCTGTGTATCTTTTTTTGTCTCTCTTGTCCTACTAAAAACGTAATGTCGCAATTGTAACACACCACGGAATTGTGCGGAGAACGGGAGAGTTTTCTATGATAGCGTCAGGAAGAAACAGCACAATTAACTGTCGCTATGTACCTCTATGCATCCTCTGTTGTTCCTTCCTTTCCTGTTAGTAATTGCACAAAACAAAAAGCTGCATGAGCATACAAAAAAGTCAAAACAGACATATACTGTCAAGAATATTCAATAAATATATTGTCAAGAATATTCAATTGCTGTTGAATCATACTTGTCTTGTGCAGCGAGCAGGTGTGATTATTATCTACAAATCCGGCAATGAACATAACAGTAGGTTCTTCACATGACGAGCTCACCTGCCCCGAAAAAGGAACTGAAAACTTTTAGCTTTGTTGTCTTCAAATGCATTGTTATCAAAGACTTTTAAAACATTTTAAACAACCGGCATATCTCGGAAATTACTGTTGCTGCACAAGTAGATCTCGCTTATTAATTTGGCAGTATTATGATTAGTGGTGGTATTAATGTAATGGATGTTAAATGGCGGAGAAGTATATGTAGTCTACAGTAGGTCATACCCCCTCAAGCTAATGCCCCAAAAGGAGTGGCTGAGAGTAACCAGAGGTTGAGACGGGTGTGTGAATGTGCCTGCGGACATGCGTGACAGCGAACGTGCAAGCGGACGTGACACGAATCTGAACGTGCTTGTGGGACGTGCATATGTCTACCCGGACATGCGGACTTTTGTCTTTCTACCTGTTAAGTTAAACACATTACAGCATATCCAGACAAGTGCGTGGTGCGAAGTTCATGTTTACACCATAGTCTACTGTGGACGTGTTATGGGGAACCTATATTTTTAGAACGATTTGCATATCATCTCAGGAGCAGAAACAGGATGCAGAGATTGTTGAAATGTAAATTGGAACATTTCAGCACGTTTTAAGATTGATTATTTCCCCATAAAAATGGCTTGAATTGTCTCTGATACGTTTGGCTTTACTCAGATAAACTGGCCGTCATCCAACTTACATGTACAAGCCCTGTCTAGACTTGGTTCTATAGACAATGTCTTCACTGAGAATTGCAGTCGTGAGGTCATGGCACTTACTTGGAAGTATATATGTAGCGCGTGAAGTTCAAAAACGTTGTGCGCTAGGGAGCAAAGGTTGTCACGTGTGGGTTTTATATTTCCCGCGGATCATGCCATTACGCCAGGTAAATGCTAGCCCATAAAAACGTCCTTTTCCAGTGAAACATGGCTGAAAACGTGTTATTTGGCCATAATGGCGTTGTACAGAATGAATGGCTGAAAGGTTGTTCATCCTGATGTGCGGTAGATTCATTGACCCCAAACCATCTTTGATTTGGCAAAGTGCCAGATAGAACCAACCGTACAACTACTCCGCCACCACAAACATGCTAGGTGGGTGAAGGGTAAGTTGGGTCGTTGCCCAGTGTGTAGTAGGCTATCACGTATGGGTGTCACGTACCGGTTTGGCACAAAGAATGCCCGCACCACTATACAGGTGAGAACGCTGGCACGTGGTCCAGACAACTTGAAAGTTTGTTTACGAAAAAGGCAACACAGATTTCAAGTGAACTCCTTGCTTTATGAGTAAACTGGATAACGCTAGTTCACCTTTATTCGCGGGGTAACCTATATCCGTTATATTTAACACCAGGGTATTTCAGGATATCAAATCGATGGACGGTGGTCTCAAACTGCATTATATTGAAAAAATGCAATTTGAAACTTCCGTCCATCAACGTGATATCCCTAAGTATCCTGTTTTTAGGTACAACGGATATAGGTTACCCTGCGAATAAAGGTGAACTAGTGTTAAAACCTGTATGTTCAGATACAACACATAGCAAGGTAAAGATGGCACCATGGGATCATAACTTGCATAATTTTATAGATTTTGGTGAAGGACATTAAAATGCTTCTGTTAAAAGTTTCAAAGTTTAGATTGAGAACTTTGAACTGTACTTCTGACTATTGAATAACTAACTTTTTTATTCATCACCCAAACACATTGAAAATTGTCTGGGCGATGCAGTTCAAACACTAAAATGATTGGTTACACAGCTATGAATAGATTCATTCACCCATTCCTTTATGGCAGTTCTAAGTTGATGAAAACATTGTCGTCAAAAGCATTAAAAAAATATACCTTATACTTTGTTTTGTAAATGCGAAAATGACTATCATTTTTATAGACTACAAAATTGATATAGATCAAGTTCTCTCTCTTGCGTCTCAGCCTAAATATGTGCAATATGCTATGTCAGGGCTCGAAATACCACCTGCATATGCAGGTTAGTGCAGGTAAAAATGGATCTGTGCAGGTATTTCTGGTGTCTACCTGCACCTAACCTTCACTTGTCCATGTACTGGGTTTTATACATAAATGTCCTATGATGTACAGTGTAGGTGTATGTGGATTGTTCTTAGCTGCATTGACTGTTACCACCTATAAAGTATAAAGGAAAAAATAGCGATGCTTCCTGAACAATTTTAGTATGATCCATACTTCCTACATTCAGAGTGGTGCAGGTAAAATTTGCCTGGTGTAGGTAATTTTCAATGTTACCTGCACCAGTGTAGGTATGCAGAAAAAACTATTTCGAGCCCTGTATGTAACAAGACTTTCATTAGCAAACCATGCTGTCAATGGAACATGATGAATTGTTCTAATATAATGGTTACTGATGGCCATGGCACTGTTCATTGTACCTTAAGTGGCCTAGAAATCAATCAAAATGCCAAGGACAATACTGGTCAATAACCCTCTTACTGAATGGAACATGAGTGAAATTTTGTTTTACTCTTCCAAACCATTGTTAAAAGAATACATTTTAATTTCATGTTGTAACTTTGCTATTCTGCGTTTCTGGGTTTAGTAAGACTAAGAGAAAAGAAGAAAAAGAAATGAATTTACCTGGTGTACATAACCTGTAGCTAGGGGTCACTGACCTCCATGTAGGTTTTACCATTCACAAACAAACATGGACTAAACTTGAAAAAAGAGACTCAGTATCATTCTAACAAGTCAGCAAGATTGTCAATTATTGTCAAAGTTTTTATCTAAAGCATTAAAACAATGAGATAGAGACAAAAAAAGGGTTCAACAGTTGTTTTTTTGTTTTGTTTAGATATGTCACATAGCAGTTAAATTGTAACCTTGGCAGTAAGGCTTTCCGAGAAGGGATCTGATGTGTGACGTTTTTGTGAGCTGGTGTGCGTGTTAATGTTTTACTGGAACCTTCTATATAGGATTTAAACACTTGTGGGGTTCTGTGTTATCCTTAATTGGTCACCTTCAGGTGTTACGTGCATCTAACAAGTAGCATGACATCCAGGGCTCGAAATACCACCTTCATATGCAGGTTTGTGCAGGTGAAATTGGAGCTGTGCAGGTATTTCTGGTGTCCACCTGCACCTAACCTGCACTGGTCCATGTACAGGGTTTATACAATGGCATACATCTCCTATGATGTAGGTGTATGTGGATTGTTATTAGCATTGACTGTTACCACCTATAAAGTATAAAGAAAAAAAGCAAAGGTTCCTCAACAATTTTAGTATATCCATACTTCCTAAATCCAGAGTGGTGCAGGTAAAACTTGTCTGTTGCAGGTAATTTTCAATGTTACCTGCACCAGTGCACGTATGCAGAAAAAAAGTATTTTGAGCCCTGTACGTCAGAAGGGCGTTTTATAAGTTACCCAAAAGGTCATGCACAATTTGGGCCTTTGACACCCTCGCAGGTAATTGCAGAAGGTCATGCCTAGTCTGCATCACCTGAGCCCTCGGGCTGTAGAATTCACCTTCAGTATCAATGGTTCTTTTCATCCCAAGGATTCTTCAGTCACGTAGTTATGCTGTGCCTGCAGCATGTGACAACCACATCACTTCCACCTCAGCTAACAAACAGTTTTCTTCATTTTGATTCATAAATCAACAGTGCCCCCCTCCCCCCTAAAAAACATATTAGTGTCATTTATCCCCAAGCCATGGTTGCAAAGTTCTTGTTAGCCGGTCACGATTTGATGAAGAGATAGACAACAACCAAAGCATCTGGCCTACTGCATATAGACACAGGCAGATAATACCTGTTTGAGCAAGACCATGACCGCACCCTATGATCTGGGCTTTGAGCCACAAGTCCTGTACTTCTTGCCCAAACAGATAGGTGGCAAACTTCTGCTTTGTTCATATCTTATTACATGTAATGAAAGGCTCAAATTGGCCTGCAGATCGCTTTTCCACATCATTACCCATTCTTCTAAGCAGTACCACTTTCAGCTGTTTGAAAGACAGGGTTTAGATCGTGATGATATCTTCACACTGTTGCTTTTTGTTGAAATTGAAATTGCTTGTCTGATCTAACAAGTCTTCTTTTATTCTTCCAGCCATTAGGGAAGATGGGATGCCCGGAGGAAGGAACAAAAGCATCGGGCCTGTGGAGGTATGGAACATGCTCGCTCGCTCGCTCGCTCACTCACTCACTCACTCACTCACTCACTCACTCACTCACTCACTCACTCACTCACTCACTCACTCACTCACTCACTCACTCATCCATTGTCTAGCCTTCACACCACGCCTCCATGCGGGTCTGTCCAGTGGGTCGATTCGTTAGACCGCACACCTTGATGTCCCTCCTAACACACTCCATCCAAGTTTTTCTCGGTCTCCCACGACCCCTCGGAACATGCGCACTGAGAGCCCCCTGAGAGCTGTAACAGGAATTCCAGCCATAGATACTGCCCATACGATGTCTCATCATTACTTACCTAGTATGACATGCCATGCATTGTAATGTACCTAATGTCTATTGCTATCCTTACTTGTGTGAGACAATGGTAAAAGGTCCTACCATGTTATCTATGCATGTGGACTGTCTTTGATGTTGGTGTACAAGTTGGTTTCACATAAGGTTTGTGGAGTGCATTTCTGACCTTTTTTCTTTCTTCCTGTCCTTCCAGATATCAGAGGAAGAGATAGAAAGGATCATGTCAGGCAAGGAGTTTGAGGAAGAAGAGCAACAAGAAGCAAGCTCGACCACAAATGCAGACGGTTCACTATCATTCTCCACCCAGGCGAACGGCATGGGCGGCATACAAGGTCTAAACGGGGTGGGGGGGCTGGACCTCTCCTCCCTTAACTACGGTTCCCTCAGCCAGGGAGTTTTGGCAGACAAATCTCAGGGCAGTAATACATATATGCCAGGGCTCCCTAGCTATGGGAACGCACACAGCATGGCAATCCCCACCAGCATGGGACACTTGGACCCGCAGTCGGCCACGCTACTGGACCAACTCCTCCGCGCCGAGGACTTTGACCCCCTGCACACCCACATCATGGTGGAGGACGATTACGAGGTCTCCAAGCACGAGCTGTTCTGCCTGCTGTGCAAGATTGCCGACGAGATGCTGTTCAGGCAGATCACCTGGATCAAAAAGCTGCCATTCCTGTCTGAGATCTCCATATCTGACCTGTCCACACTGCTGACTAACACATGGCACGAGGTGGGTACAGCTGTGTCTGCTGTCTGTGGTACAGCCTTCATAATGAAATATGGTATCATATTCGAGGGACAAATCATAGTACGATGCTTATCTATCTTCCGTCACAAAGGTATACACGAGTCTAATTTTCAACAACTGTCGCTTTCTTCAGAATCAATACTGATGACTGGTCACTTCAGAATCAGTTTTGATCCTGAAGAAGGCGACAGTTGTTGAAAATTTTATCTGTGTGTACTTTTGGTTTGGAAGAAAGTTTAGCAACATACTATGTTTACTACCAACACGGATGAGATTCCATGATAAGGGACAAATCAATGCATGCTGGTTATGTAACGTTTTGTCCCACTATCCCCTGCTCATTGCCTCTGGAAATTGAAGCAGTTTTATCTCCAAACAATATCCAATTCTAAATCTAAATTCAGCACTGCAAGGATATGTTTCACAGTATTCTCTAGCCTGGGTACCATCCGGAAAGTAGTTTGCTCCGGCATTAATCATACACCATATATAGTCGCTTCTTGATCTGACAGTTATCATACACAATAAACAGTCACTTCTCTGCTGTTCTGTCTGGGATCCATGGCCACATTAATGTCTGGAATCGTCCAAATTTTGGACGAGGACCTTTTTGTCATCGAACGAGCACTCTAGTCTAGAACCCATTCCTTAATTCGCTCATTAACTGATGTTAGCACCAAACGGCTTGAATGTGCAGGTCTCCAGGCGGGTAGCAGAAGCGAACATAGGAGCGAACTACTATCTGGATGGTACCCAGGCTAAATGTTCTCTGCATAACTGGTTAGCCGGGTTACATTCTGTGCTACAGTTCTAATATCCAGCTTATATTCCCTCTGTCCCTGTGCAGATATCCTTCCTGTCTGCCCTGTGTGTTCACAAGCCCCAGCTGTTCGGAGAGTTCGGCAGCATCATCCTCAAGTACCAGCCAACCAATGAGGAGCTGGAACAGTTCTCGGACGACGGGATGGAAATCGTGGAGCGGACCATGTACCTCTCAGGGAAACTTCACCAGATGAAAATCACCAAAGAAGAGTTTGTCTGTATGAAGGTCATCAATTTCTTGAACCAAGGTGAGGTGATGTTTATGTTACACATTTTACCGAAAATGCACAGTGTTAAAGTTTTCTCCTTGTTGTATATCTATTACTAGAGATACTGTAATGTAGCTTTTACCATCTAGAAAACTTCAGAAAATACATTTCTTATAGAACTGTAAAACCAGCTTATCATTAAGAATGCCATATTCGACAAAAAAACTCACCCTCCAAGTAATGTACGTAGAAACATAACATCAATGAACCGCACTTTTTTTTTACCTTTTCGCATATTCATACCTAAATTTGTGTTCCCTTGCAATCAACCTTCTGGTTAAATAAAGATTATAAGGAATGTTGTTCAGCAGTCCAAATTTGCCTACCAAACAGGGCCTGTTTCAACTTCGGGTGAAGGGGGCAGCATTTTATTCCTACATGTTCTTTGCAAGAAGTTTGGAAATGAGAAAAAGATATTCTTTGTGGTTTACTTGCCATTTCTCTCATTAATAGAGATTCTTTTTTTGGACATTCTAGATGTGAAGAACCTCAGAGATGCGGAGTTGATAGAGAGCGTGAACAAGCGGTTCTGGTACGCCTGCCAAGACTACATCGAGGCGCAGTACCCGCACCAGCCCACCCGCTTCCGCGAGCTGATGATGTGCCTCCCCGAGATCCGCTACGTCACCAGCAAGATCCTGGACATCCCCATTGAGCACCTCCCCCTCCTCTTCAAGGCAATCATGCACAGCTGCAAAGTCAACTCTGGACACCCCTCCATATGTGTGTCGGCATGACACGTCCGCCCTACAACACACACCCACGATCTTCAACACTTTCCAATCCACATGACCAACCTCTCTTGTACCAGAAGGGAGGGAGAGCTTGGTCATTGGTCAGTTTGAAAAGTTTGAAATCTGGGCAGTTGGCAGGAGAAGGACATAATGTAGTAATCACCACTGTGACAGCACTGGTCGTCGGTGACAACTGGACGGTTGCCATGACATTTAGAAGTTGCCATGACTGCTGCTTGTGCTTCTGGCAGTTGCTAAGGTGGGGCCAATATTTGGGGGTGTTGCCATAGTGACGGTAGTAATTTATTTTGCCATGAAGCGAATTCTGTAGTCTCACGAGTGCCAGGATAAGAAGGTTGTAGCGTGCCCACCAGTGCTGTCACAGTCTTGTTGACTTGTTTATTGCCATGGCATCACTGCTGCTGACTGGCGGGGAAAGGGGCCAATCAGGGTGCTCTGCACCCGTTCCTGTGGCAGTGTTGGGGGGGATTCTATCGTGGCATATAGAGGGAGAGAAAAATCGCTGGGACTCGCCTTGCCATGCTCCTTTTCACACTATTTTTATAGCGGGTGTAATGTATTTTTCTGAGGCTGCTATGGAAGTCAGAAGAGAAGTTGTGGCCAGGCGAGCCCTGGTTGTTCTTTACTTTGCAATCATGAAACCGGAGAGATGCTATCAGCCAGGTTAAGTTGCTTGTACCAAAAATGAACTCGAGGCATGGCTGAGCGGTCAGTCAAGCAGAGACCAATAGTTTAGAGACCCTGCCAAGACGTAGAATGTATGGGAAAATAAGCTGGAGCTGTTGAATGGAGCAGTCCCAATTGTTTTGCCTCTGGTTCGAGAAGCATTGATTGCTTGGCATGGGAAGGAGAGAGAATCAGGTTTGATAGATGCCTTTGCTTTAGTCAGCCCTGAGTTAATGCCATTACTGAAGAGAGAATAGTGTGGGCCAGTGTTGGGAAGGCAGTGTGAATATGTATTGTACCAAAGTCCCTACCCAGCACTGGTCTATGCTCTGTGTCTCGAGCTTTATGGAGAGTAGAAGACTTGTGTTAAGTCCATCTTGCCCGCTTAGCCTGTGGTGCAAGAGTGTAATCATCAGTGATAAGAGATTTGATCATGAAGATATATTCAGAGAGTTTACTATGGGTGATACTGTGTTTAAAAAAAGAAGTGAAAATGTTTCTCAGGTAAAATTGCAAGTGCTGGAAATACATTGTAAATAGTGAGTCTATTCTATAGCACTTGGGAACTATGTACTGTATGATACCAGAGGCATTATTAGTCAGAATTTTTGTGTTATTGGCACCATGATAACAGCTTTGTCCTTTCTAACGATCTCGGTAATCAGGGTTTAGGACCGGTGGTTAGACTCATGATCCACTGAACTTTCAGGGTTTCAGGTGTTTCATTCTCTCAGGTTTCTTTAATTTGTAGCGGAATCTTTGTCGTAATGAAGGTCGGTTTGTGTAATAATCTGTAGACCTCATGGTGATCTAGCTTGTGTTTGATTCATTTCATAATTCTCAGGAAAACTCATGTTTTGATGCTAGTCTTTGGTAGTAGTCTTTTTTTCCTGTACTTATTCCTATTGCTGTTTTTTTCTTCTTCAATTATTATGGAGGTAGACTTGTGGGTGATATTTGATAAGGAGGTTGGTTGGGTTAAGTCATTGCAGGTGCCGCCACTGTGATATTTGTGCTGCTGTTTATACCAAAGCTTTAGTAAGGTTTCTCCTGGAAAGGAAAGACATTTCATGTACGGGACAAAAGGGGCAAGTCCTCAGGTTTTTAGACTTTATGCTTTTGTGAAATTTGATTGGGAAGTGAACTTGCATTTGCAACCGCAGTCTCTGGGTATGCCCAATTGCTTCTGGCAGTGGTGAATGGCGGTATGGCACAATTGTAAAACTACTCAAGAGAGGATTGTCCTACAATCAAATGTCCCTGGCAGACGGAAATGTCATAATGATCAGTGATGGTTAGTGTAGGGAAAATGGAAAACCAAAGTCTTACTAAGTTGCAGTGGTTGGCACCTGGGTGTCTTCCCTTTGCAGTGGCTATGTGAAGTTGAGCTATTGTACCCAGGCATTAGGACCTCATGATTGTGCTTTCAAAGTGAAGTAGCCTTTTTGAGCCTGCTTTTGTTGAAACATTTTATGTGTCGTAAAAAATTGTATCAGTCAGCAATTTAGGCTTATTATATCTTGCCATAATCATGAGGTTCATGTGTCTGTTTATGTGAAGGTATTGTATAAGAATTGAATGTTGACAGATGGCATGTAGTGGGTGGCAAATAAGGTGCAGAATGTAAACAATAACAACAACAATAATAATCCAGTGAGGTGTATCAGACCAATCACCTCGCAGATTGAAAACTTTGTATGCAAATCTTCTGGTGTGGCACAAAATCTGTATCTTTGCAAAGGTGTGCAATTCACTCAGCCTGAGTTGTGAGCTCAATCATTAGGGACAACAAACTGTAAAGCACTGTCTATCATGCATTTTTTTGTAAAACTTGGATTGACAGAGGATCAGTACATAATACTGGTGTTCAGTAGCCATTGTGAACACCATCTACTGTGAACAACATCTACTGTTAAGTACACATTGTGAACACCAGCTACCTTTCAGTAGCTACTGTTCAGTAACCATTGTGATCACTATCTACTGTTCAGTAGCCAATGTGAACACTATCTACTGTTCAGAAGCCAATGTGAACACTAGCTACTGTTCAGTAGCCACTGTGAACACCATCTACTGTTCAGTAGCCAATGTGAACACTATCTACTGTTCAGAAGCCAATGTGAACACTATCAACTGTTCAGAAGCCATCATTAGCAGCAAAAATTGGGAGTATGTTCATTGAATTGTTGTGAACACAACTCAGGTTGATACCATGGTTCAACCAACAGCACAAGATGCCGCTCTATGCAGCTGGGGTAAAATATATATAGCTCTACATGCCTCTGATCTATTAAAACAAAAAACTCAGGGACTTGGAAAACTCTACTTATGATATGTGTAGTTCACAGGGGTCTTCCCAGAGAGATCTCATTAATTATTAATCAAGTTGATTGGATGTATAATTAATGCTTCCTCTCAGTGATACATTCCTATAGTTGGGAAGGCACACCGATGTGTGGTGGTGTACTTTTTTACACCCTGTGACTACAAAATGTTTTTCTCTGCTCCCTTTGAACATTGCAATTGGCCCTGAACACCCCAATGCAAAATGTTATGAATCAAAGTTATTTTCTATATTTACAGAATGTGTGTGTCTGTTAACTGTAAAGAGGGGGTCAGAAAAAATTGCAGTGTAGAAAGGAAACAGTAATGTTTGTTGGAACAGCTTTTGTTGTAGTAGACTTTCCCTCCTATACTTGTCTTGTGGTACAGTCCTTAGTAGGTATTGTATCAGTTATCAGAATCGGGGTGTACCACGTGACAAAGGGAGGTAGGTTGGAGTTGAGGGAACTCTGTGATGGGGACTCGTATTCAGGTACTTATTCCACATCTTAAAGGTGAAAATGCAGCACAAACGGTTTATTCCTCCAGAGATGCCACATATTTTCTCAAGAGTATGGTATTTTTGTCACTTGGAATGACATCCACCCTTTCCCCAGTTTCTGTTGTTGGTACCGGTTAGTGTTACTAGTGCTACTCGTGACATGCCTGTAGTGTGTGGCAGTGTGAAGCCTATCTGTGCCTTGGAGAGGACCTATTGTGTATTATATCCCATGGCTTCACACTGCCAGACAGGCATGTCTCAGAGTGCACAGTCATGAATCCTTACCTTAAACAGGATTCCTGCCAGGTGTAGTGTAAGAAGTCTGTAGGAAAGGTAAGAAACACGTAAGACTACAACAGTAAGTGCCTGGCAAGCCTGCTGCTGGTATTAGCCACTATAACAGAGTAAACTACACATTGGTGACACCAGTTTAGCTGCTGTAATACATCATTCGGTCTCCCGTATTGCCTAAAAAGAAACCTCATCTGTTGTGGAATAAGTTCCTGGAATCTTTGGCCCAGCAGAAATAAGTCGGCACTTGGCTTTCCTACAGGCAGAAACTCAGGAATCTCAACTACCTCACGTGATTCTCTTGTACTGTAAACTATTTATTTTCCCTCATGTAGAACCCTATACTCTCAAGCCTTGTCCTATGAAAACCAGACAAACAAAGAATTTACTGTCATTGTAAACTTTAAATCTTTGGCATACTGTTGAAATTGTATTTGTACCTTATTACCAAAAGTACATAAACGAAACTCCTAAAATATTGAAAGGCTAAAAATAGATGGGCACATTTTTAATACCCATACCCATGGTTTTCATAAACAGGACATTGAAAGTACAATGTAGTGGTAATTTTACCATTGGTTTCCCCATCAGATGTATTATTATTATATATCCTAAGATTTCCAACATTGATATAAATGGTGTATGACATATTTGTACTAATTGAATCCACATCGAATATATCTATATGTAATAAGTACCTTTAGGGTCTGTAGGTTGTTTCGGGGTAGTTTTTGACTTGGAAGCGTAGTAAATTATTGTGCAGTGCATGAGGCGTATGGTCATTGTGTACATATTTCAGTATATTTATTCAATGGTGTGGAGGTCTTAAGTCACAAGCAAACTTTGGGATCATAGTATTCACTTGCAGCAAACAAGTCATAATGGATGCGCTTTTTCTGTGTATTGCTAGGGGGAGTTCCTGCACACATGCAATGTTGCCATATCATTTCAAGGTCATGTACCTGGACCAAAGCAGCCAAGATATTTGTACCAAAGGCAGTAACTGGCAGAACTATTTTTCTTGTACCCAGATCAGTTAGAGTCGATCACACTCTATCTTGTTGGATGGAGGTCCAAATGTGTGCCTAGACCTCACTCTATCCCTAGTGATACACAGACTAAGGCAATCAGATTCATGTATCTTCCACAACAATGTTAGTCACTTGACGTTCAATACCAAATACTACAAAGGTCAAGGGTTAGACTCAGGTATTGTCAAGTAACAATAACTTTTTTACTAGTAAAGAGGTAGCAGCTTTCTCCCAACACTTGAATGATGAACAAAAAAAAGCACTTCTTTAACAGAAAGTTTCAAGTCATTTCCTTCGACCGTATATTATATGGAAATTATAAAGTTTCAATTGCACCGGCTACAAGGAGACTCTACCTTTTTTAAATCTTTGGAAAAAATCCATCTCTTGACTGTGTTGGGAAAAGCATGCTCTATCTCCATGTTACAAGTGCAACTCTCCACACAAATTCACAAATATGCATCAGGAATCTTTACAGCTGACTTGTTAAGACTGCAGTTATGTCTACAGCAGAACTATAAGGGGACCAGAACTATTGTGATACTCAGGTTATTTCTCTGGGCGTGGCTGTGGTCGGGGGTTGTACTACATACATGCTGCAGCACCACTTAAGGATTTACATACTGGACATGAATACACCTGTACAACCTATTACCTCTATTTCCAAAGTTTGAGGCATGTTTATAATGTGGATCCACTGTTGCTCCTCGCTTCAATTGGAACAGAAATGTAGAGTAGTCAAGACTGGGGACCTCAGCCGGGGGACGGGATATCAATTCTGTGGTGATTGATTTCATTGGTTGGAATAAAAGTTGAAACCAACGGCCAGGAATTTGTCACTTGTGTCTCCTTGTGATGTATGTTAGAAATTAAGGGGCGGGTACGGATGCAGTGTATCGGTACAAAACCGTTTTTTTTTAAGTTAATGGACTGGTCCAGAAAAACTGGACCTGAAAAAAATATGTGCACCGGATGTTGGACCTTTTGGAAAATGAACAGATTATATGATCAGGTATTCACATGTTTTGGGGATAGCCGGTCAAGGAAAAGAACAAGAGCGAAGTAGAGTAGAGTAGAGTCTATAGTTATTTCTACCAAGTTTTACAGTCAATCGTACAAATACAGTTAGCCTTGTAGGATTTTTAAAACACCAGTGGGAGTCGAATACTCCACAAAACATTTCTTAGTAGCAAAATCGACCATTGTTTTTAAGTATCCATTCACAAGTTTTCACATACTGAATCAGGTTCGGACCTGGAACTAATCCTCTGGACCTGAACCGGACCTAAATTTTCTGTACCGGTACCCACCCCTTATTTAAATACTGTAACACATGTTCACCTTGGGGTACAGGGATATCAAGTCAATGGATGGAGGTTTCAAATTGCAATATTTTCATAATTCATTGTATTGCAGTTTGAAACCACTCTGTCAACTTGACATCCCTAACTACCCAGTTTTGAATTGCAATGGATATAGGCTAACCCATGGATAAAGGTGAGCTAGGTTTATATAAACAAACCATGTGAGGAAGCTGATATGGACATATTCAAGTTTTCGGCCTTTTATCTTATTGTCAAAGTTAGAATATTTTAGTTTCTGTATTCCACATGTGATCTTATAAGTTGCATGTTGTTACAAAGTATGTTTAGTACTGGCATACATACACATAAATACAAGGCTGAAACAATGAAAGAAAGACACCAATATATCAGGAATGGTACATTTGTATTCTGAAATTATTGTTAACCTCTTGCAGAAATAGGTCAAGCAGCTTATATACATGTAACATTAACTGTCCCTAAATTAGCACCTTGCAGTTCAAAACTTTTTTTGGGTGAATTTAATTAGGTGAAATGACTTTATCCCTTTTGAGTGTTTTGAAATTCCATATCCAGGCGTAGATTTGAACATAAAAACAGAAACAGCATTTAAACTGTGGCCAAAGTCTACCTTCGAGACAGATACAGTGCAAAAGCGTCGCTCTGCGGGGCAAGATAGAATTACAACTTGACAATACACGTACAGTGTATACTGAATGCTGATTGACAGTAGAAATGAATGGACCAATCAATGAAGGATAATATCTTATCTACGGGACGACAACGTTATGTGATCCGTATGTTCTACAACTAAATGCTAATGACTGCCACTGTCCAATGAGAACGTTCAAAAAGATTCTGTATATACTTTATTTGGCTAGTTGATCGCCTCTTATCGACCAATCAGCTTGCAACAAGTGCGCGCTATTCTACGTAGCTGCAGTTCTGTTATATGCCGTTGAGTGTCGCCTTTGACACGTCCATTGAGTTGCTCTGGAGGCCATTTAATGGCCTCTAGAAGAGGATGTATGTGCTAAAGCTGTCCCAACTTCCCATTTGATGATTTGTGTCATTAAAGCTGGTCACTTCATCGCGAATTATGGCTTGATACATGATACATATTGTTTCCGTCTTTAAAGGCAATTCTACGACTAAATAACATTCAGGATTAGGGGTGGATACCGGTACAGAAAATTCAGGTCCAGAAAATCAGGTCCGGACCTGAACCTGGACCTGATTCATTATGTGAAAACTTGTGAATGGACGATACCCAAAACAATGGTCCATTTTGCTATAAAGAAATCTGTTTCGTGTAGTAGTCGACTCCCACTGGCGTTAAAAAATCCTCCCTCTGTACGATTGACGGTAAAAGTTAGTAAAAATGGCTATAAAGTGTACTCTGCTTCTCTCTTGTTATTTGCCTAGTCCGGTAACCCCGAAAACGTGTGAATGCCTCATCATATAATCAGTTCTTTTTCCAATCGGTCCAAGATCCGGTCCACCGAATTTTTTCAGGTCCGTTTTTTCTGGACCGGTTCACTGAGAAAAGCCGGTTTTGTACCGGTACCCAGCCATATTCAGGATCATTCGATCAACCTCTCCCATGTACGTGAGGGAGGGAGACCTTAAAACTCGACAAGCACGCGGATATGTAGGCTAAAACTCGATGTTGTGCTTGCCGGGCGTGCGATACGCCGTCATTAAAACACTGACGAGAAGTGATGATCTGCCGCGCGGGCGGCTTCATTTCCAACGTGCCCCAATTCTTAATAAAAAAACTAGCATTACCTTGCGAGCTGAAATATTTGTCGAGAGCACTGGCGGGGTTAAAGTTCTGGATGTTGTGATTTAGATGAACTAGAAAAGGATTTGTCGGGTTAGCGGCCGATTCCACGGGGCGGCAGGAGTGTCGGAGGGACGTCCCCTTTCCCGATAACTATACCATTTCCGGAGGAGCGTCTCCTAATATAATAAAGGGAGGCACATCCCCTTTCCAAGAGGAGCGTCCGCTTGAAAGTCGAGGAGTGTGCACATTCGCGAGGGATGTCCCCATTCGATTGGTCGGGGTGATCTACTTCCTGACGTTTCGAGTGACATCCATCTACTCAACAAGCAGATGTTTGGCTCTGGCTTTGACGTATATTAAGCGTTTTTGTCAGGATTTCTATTTTGTACCATTTTCTTTCTGTCCGCCAGCATATAGAAAACAGTACAAAAGGGCAAGCCCGACAAAGAAAAACACCTAAAATACGTCAACATGCAGCCAGAGCCGAACCGGAGCTCGGAGAGTAACGCTACACAATGTAGTTCACCTTTATCCGTTGGGTATCTTATATCCGTTACTTTTAAAAACAGGATTATCAAATCGACGATGTTGGTTTAACATTGCAATCTTTTCAAGCTATTGCAGTTTGAAACTGCCACCCGCCTACTTGGTATCCCTGAATTCCCTTTTTCAACTACAACGGATATAGGTTACCCCGCGAATAAAGGTTAAGTAGCGTTAATATCCATCTCTTTTCTTCAGCGTCACTAAAATGAAATGGCATTATAAATCAATAGAAGTAACAGGTAAACAGTTAACCGTGTCAAAATCGGTACCTCATAAGGATCATGCACAGATGTGTAAATGATGGTCCTGTTCAGAAATAAGATGAATAAATAAATAGTCCCTGCGGTAAGGAATGCCGTAAGAACTGTTACTGTCCTTTAAATTTATGTTACAATACTGGGTCGGAGTGGTCCCATATACTGGAGAGGTCTACGACAACAAGTACTCCATTTTAAGGCTAACGTAACATTTCCAAACCGGGGCCCGGACGGCTGTTTGTAGAAACGAAATATATGTAAAAATATACACTTATAATGTCCACGACTATTCTCTTTACGTCTTGTGTAGTATGTTGTATTTTATATCATACTTTTCGTTCCCCAAAAGCTGCCGGGCCCCGGTTTGGAAATGTGACATATAGGCCTTGTGTGTGAATTAGATCCGCTCCAGTAAGGCTTAGGTCACATTTCCAAACCTGAGCCCGACCGGAATGTTTTAAGACACTTAAAATGTATACCTAGAAATATACACAAAACGTACCGATGCCGATGTATCTTATTTTGGCATTTTGTTTGAAATATAATATTTTGATGTCTTTTATATAATTCTTTTCGCTCCCGAAAGTTGCCCGACCGGACCCCGGTTTGGAAATGTTACCTAAGCTTTTATGCCCTCCATGACCCCACGTTCATACCAGCGTGGTTCGCATGCGCAGTCAATGATGCTTGTTGTCTCTAGTCTAAAAGAATGTCCTCTATGTAGTTGTGTGTGCAATATTGCTTGTATCTTGGCCCCAAAAGGACCATCATATCTGTGCATATTCTGTGCGCCTGGCCAGGACTTAAAATGGTTGACGCCATCCAACAAATACAACGCTGAACGAATGAGTTTTTAAAACTTTGATCAAAGGGTTTGAAATCCTGACCGGTCGCCATTAATTGTTTTCGACACAAAGGTTCGCAACAGTTTTGTCTGCCCCAACCACGGTGAACCACGACACAAATGTACCCAAAGGCTAGCTTCGAAAGGTTAAGCAATTATATATAATTACCGACATTTTTTTCTGACGTATCACAGTAAACCTTTGAAATGTCCTTGGATTGGCAACCTGGCTTTTGGCCATTAAAAATTCCGCAGTTTTCTCACTTCTTAGGTAAAATATGTTCTAAGCACTGTGTTGGTGTTATACATTATCATAACAATATATCCAAGAAAGCGTGACAGGGTTAGATATCAAATTTCTTCATCAGTGATTTTTTTTCACTCCAAATGACACATCAAAGAAGGCGAGAACAAATTCGTTTCTGGTTGTGGATAAGAGAAATATTGTTAACGTTAAGCACAGATGTTACACATCTTTCCTACAAGATATGTAAGATCCCCGCCAGCACATTTTATTGACTGACAGTTGCAGTGCTTAAGAATCCCAAACACGTAACATTATGTACCACTAAGCTCATAAGAAATGTTTTGTAAGATAATGTAAGAATTCTCTCCAAAACCTTCCACATTTCAACAATCCTGGGCTGACTAGCTTGTCAAAACAAGGAATTATATTCAAAATATAGTCCTAAACAATTTTCTTAAGCTAAGTCTTCTTTTGCATGTAGAAAGACACTATATGAAATTTCGCTGAGTTTAAAAGTAGCCAGAAACAAAAGACAGTTCATTAATTGCTTTGGCCAAAGATAGTTGTTGAGCAAGTTTAAGTTCAGTTCAGTGCATCCATCTAGTTCAGGTCATTGAAGTCTTACCCTGTTGTACATCCTTACAGCTTTACAGGGATCTTGTCTGGTGTGCTTTCTTAGTATACCCGACATGTACATGTGCTAAATGGCTGTGAGAAGTGTTCTCCTACTCCTTGTCGTCCTGGCATCAACACCACTGGGAATCAAGGGAAAAAGTAAGTATTGCTACTTCTGTGCCCATTTAGTCTGTGACATTTTACGTATCGCCGCCCGAGGTACATGTTACCCCTACGTAGGACAACCTGAAACATGCGGCGAATGGCTGGTGTAAGTGTATATACCAACCATTCATCATGTTTCAAGTTTTACTTTGAGTGACTTTTAAGCTTATGTGGTAACCTTAGGCCCCCTTTCCACTAGACGGCGATCACGATGCGCTCTCACTGCGACCTAAATAGGATATGTGTAACCTTTGATTTCATACTGGGTATATCATACAGCATGTAAAAGTGTGACTGAGAGGACAAAAAACACACACACACACAAAGTGTGAAACATTTGTTTCTTTTCTGTACAATTCGTTGAGCGATCTGTAAGAATTTAGGGGGTATAAGACAGGAAACGGAATTTTCAGCGATTACCGTACTTTGCAAATCGATGGCGTACTGCTACTCTGATGAACATCTTTCACTATAAGCTGTTAACTATCAATAAATACAGATCAACTATTTCAACTGGAGACAAACTACTGCCAGTTGCCCAAAGTATAGTGTTCCTGGTGATTCCATGTGTGTGTGTTTGTGTGTGTTTGTGAATGTGTGTGTTTGTGTGAGTGTGTGTGTGTGTGTTTGTGTGTGTGTGTGTTTGTGAGTGTGTGTGTGTATGTGTGTGTGTGTGTGTGTGTGTGTATGTGTATGTGTGTGTGTGTGTGTGAGTGTGTGTGTGTGTGTGTGTGAGTGTGTGTGTGTGTGTGTGTGTGTGTGTGAGTGAGTGTCTGTGTGTGTGTGTGTGAGCGTGTGTGTGTGTGTGTATGTGTGTGTGAGTGTCTGTGTGTGTGTGTGTGTGTGTGTGTGTGTGTGTGTGTGTGAGCGTGAGCGTGAAGTATGAATTTTCCTCAGAGAATGAAGAGTTATGCTTCAGCCGCCTTGAATCAAGTTTTTTTTGGGTCAAATATGTACCATAAGATGAAACCTAAACGCAGGGTGAACATTGTAGCGAACGAGTACTTGAATTCCCCTGAGGACCCTTTCAATTGTTCACTAGTGGGGGAGGACGTCATTTCGACCATGGGAACAGGTACCGGTTGGTACAGGTATAAATATGATATTTTAGGATGTCTTTTTGAGTAGATTAACTGTGTGCGCACAAACGTTATCAGAACTGCCAGCCAATACGTTTCAATCAACATTTGTGGGTCATTCAATAGTTATTTGTCAATGTATAAAAGTAGCCTATAGCAGAATGGTCCACAAAAAGGGGCCAAATCTCTGCATTCCAAGGGTCGCTAGTCTTCAAATCTTTTGTGTACCATCCTGAATGTCTGATAGTCACCCAAGTGTTGTCCTTAGCTTAGCGACCATACCATTAGCGAGAACTTGTGTCCGACGTCGGTCACGCAAGCAGTTTGGGCGTCACCATTTTACGTTGACCTACTTATAACTTATACAGCTGTCCCAAAGTGCCCAAATCTCTCCATTCCAAGATGATTATACAATATACAGTCTTCAAACCTTTTTGTATCTCCCTAAATGTGTGATAATCACTTCAAGGACTGTTTCGTCAAGGTTATCCCCACTACCCTTGACGAGAAAGAGTGACGGAAGTCGGCTATGCTGGCAAAATCATATACAGCGCAGTACATTAGAAGCGGGTCCGTATGGGGGTACTTGGATTTAGAAAAGGGTTATTGTCGAGAAGACAAATGAGATAACTTTGTGAAAATCGGATGCATCTGTATCCCTAAGAATATCATCTATCAGAAAATAACACTAGATATGTAATATCCCTTTATTAATGTTGTATGTGTATATGTGAGCGTGCGTTTGGGTATCCAGTGACAGTATCCAGGTCCATAGGGGCAGGCTGGATATTGTTTGGCTTACTGCCTTCCTGTCATCGTAGAATCTTCTTGGAGATTAGCAAGCTGATGAAGTAAAAGACAGTCAAGTCCACGATTCATCAAATCGCAAACTAGAACAGCGTCATAATGCAGAACAGCATCAGTAGTTCGATATGCAGTACTCACTGTACAAAAGGTATCATTTACCAATAGCGTTATATATGAATGAAGACCTTTATTGCACATTTTTGCCCCACTGGGCTAAGTACAGATCATGGTGACATGGTAAGAATCATATATATGTAACAATGGAAACAATCATACACATCTATATATGCAGATATGCGTCTAATCTATTCTAGGACATTCGACTTCCTCTCGCTTCTTCGTAATTGCATAAATGTAGCTAGCTGTATGGTTGGTTAGAGTTGGTTTATTAGGAATATAAATTTCTCTTTACTATTCAAGTATCTAAAGTTGGGATATTTACTTAACACATAGTCAAATAGAATGCTCCTATCGCTATCATACAAAGGACAATCCACAGTGAAATGTACTTCATCTTCTACTTTACCTAAATTACAAAATTGGCAGATTTTGCTCTAGAGGAGTGTGGTTATGTCTTCCTGATTCGATTCGTAATTTGTGACAACTGCTTCTTAGTTTTGTGATGGTAGATCTGTGGCGTACATTAACAATCTTAAGATATTCGTCTTCGTTATAAGATTGTTTTAATAATCTGCATGTTGGCAGTTTATTTTTCGCAGTCGCAATTCTGTTATACAACCTTTTATCTAGTAGAACTGTTCAGTGAAGTCACTTTCTAGCTAACCTTTAATTAACACAAGTTATAGCTTATCATTACATCTTAGGTATTTGGTTCAGACTGTGACGCCCCACACTTACATAATGGCAAATTTGAATAATTCACCCCGAATTGAATGAATGAAATTAGTGTAATCATACTTGTGCACAAAAACAGTCGTTGCACTATTCTCAAGTCCTTACAGTACCCAGTAAACTGGATGATGCGTTTGAGTGTTTGTTTGAAGAAGAGGGGGGCGGAGGTTGGGGGGATCGCACATGAGTGGATTCAGAATTGCAGCTTATAAAGTTTACTTACATGAGTTTTCGTATTTATGAAAAAAATGAAGAAAAAAACAGCATACTTCTTAAGTCACAAGAGTTACAAGAAAGAGTCATCTGAGAATCTTTTTCTTGTCTAAAAATGGCCGCGCCGTTTCTGAGAAAGGCTACCCTTGCCTTCAGAAATTCACAAATACATGTAACGGGGGCCGCCCTAAGATGCCCCCTGCCCTAAGATGCCCGGATTTTTTGCTGATCTTATTATGCATAAGTACTCCGTGTTTGTTGCCACTTACTATGATTATTAGAAAGGTAAATACACCAAGTCCAAACAAACAGCTTTTTTTCTATTAAATTTTTTTTTTTACACATATTCACTTCCCTTTTTTTTGAAGACAGAATTTTCACAGTAATGTTGGTAGCGCCGAATCACTGTGGTCACCTGTTAGGCTTAGGTCACAATTCGAAAAAGGGGCCCTGCCGGGCAATTCACGGGCTGTTTTTTGGCACTTTCGGGCGTGACCCCTGCGTTGCCCTGTGGGACACCTCGCGGCTGCCGGGGTATTTTGAGGCCCGGCCGGGACCCTGGTTCAATTTAAGTCTGAGTTAAAATGAACCAGGGACCCGCTCGTACAACCACCCCGCGACCTAATCGTGACAACACCGAGAGGGACCCCTCCGGTTGCCGGCAGTCTGTCGGAATAAATTCGTTACGTCAAAGACCAGGTTTACGGAATAAAAGTGTGTAATTCGTAACACCGGGTCAAATATGTGACGTCACAGATCACGTGAAAGGACAAAAGCCGTGAACTTACACGTATCACACAGTTCTCGTATTACAGTGGAGTTAAGTGCATAGCGCTATACCAAGGGAAAGGAGAAGACCAGGGGAAACAGCCCTTAGCCCACTAGGCAGGCGGAAGAATTCAGCAACAGAAACTTCTGCAGACAAGGGCTGAACAGAGGGGGATAGGACAACACACCACGCAACAGACCACATAATAGGCTGCATCACTGAGAAGCAGGACGAACAGATAGCCTCCTTCATAGAAAGCTTCTATGTTTTTACGATATTACAACCCCAGACTATAGAAACAAGCTGAAGAAAGATGTTTGGCTGAAGAAGGACGTTTCCTCTGCAATTGGCCGACGGAACGCCAAACTTGCAGTCATTCGGACCCATAAGCCATTTTTTTTCGTTTTACAACTATAAAAATATAGGCCTCAACAGTTTGGCAACTCATCCGCCGACATTAAAAATTCCAATAACATGTTTATTTAGTTTAGTTTAGAAACGTAACAGTGCCGCACGTCAGTGCGAGTGCGAGGAAAAGTTGGCGAAAAAAACCGTGCCGCAGTGAACGGACCCCGACGTACCGCACCAGTACTCCAAGTTCAATGATGTACTACCTTAAGTGAATGCAGGCAATGCTTGTTTTTATACCCCTTAAAGAGTGCCCACCAGGAGCCTGCCTGGTTCCCTGCCGTTGTTCGCAGGGCATGCGGCAGGGACCCTACAACTGCCCCACCGGGCTGTGAGAGACAAACGTTACCCTGTCGGACCCCGCAGGGGTGACTACAGGACACCGTCAGAACATCTGACGGGTGTCTGCCGGAGACGAACCTAGGAAGGTGGAAATTTTTTAAAGAAAAATGACGGGGTGCCCGCCGGAACACTCCGGGACCCCCATGGGGCAGCGCGAAGGTAACGTTTGATTGTGACCACGACAGCCGGTAAACAGCCGGTGTCCGCCCGACTTCAGAGCCCGGCCGGGGCTACATCCCTGACGGGCACCGGGCCAATTGTGACCCTAGCCTTACTAGGTATTGGTGGCTCGTGTCCATAAATAAACAACCAGTAAAAAAACAGCCACACAACTGTCATACACATAAGAAATAAAGCTTCACAAAACACTACAAATATTGGTCTTCAAATGTTTCTTGAGTAGAAGACCGGCCATAGAAAAAAACAACGTAAGCATCACCGCCGTTGTTTTCCCCAGGGAGCGTGGCCCCGCAGGTGGCAGACGAGCGAACGCCCAAAATATTTGTTACTCTAACAAATGATTCGTACCGTCTATAAAAATGAAACTTCACAGAGTGATGTCAAATATGTTTCCCAATAAGTACACAGAGTTTTTTTTTGCGATTTTGGCGTTGTCGTTTTTCGTAATGATTATTCAAGTATGGTCTCTAGATGAATGTGTTAAAAATTCATTGATCAAAACTTGACCCCACTTTGGCAACTAGTGATGGAGCGCCGTGAGCTCGAGCGCGTAAAAAAAGTGGGCACCTTAGGGCGGCCCCCGTTAGGTCAACTAATGACGCTACTCTCCTTGAAGCGGATAATTACCACATTATCAGTTGACAGGCCTATCTTATATTTCGTTTGATGTTTACTTAACAATCATAGATACTCTTAAAAAAAGTGATGATTTTCTAAAGTCAAAGACTGAAATTATCGTGATTTGACGATTACATTTTACTACACTCTAGTAGTGATAGTTTACAGATTCAGACACTTATCCAGTGACCTGTAATTAATAAGGAAGCGTAAATGTCAGTGGGTATAAGTAGTCACTGTCTGAGTGACTCAGTTGTGAGGGTCTGTATGCTCTTTTCCGTAAGGCATTGACAGCCTATTTTATTTCCCCTAACTCGTAGGGAAAACCATCTTATCTAGTGTAATTCGTAGCGAGGCGAATTTAGCGTAATTGCCTTCATTGATGTAGCGTGAATTCTTCTGAATTCAGCATAAATCGTTGTCGAGACCGTCCCCCATGCAGACCCCCAGTTGTTTGTGACGACACTGTCCATAGTTACAAAGGTGAACCGGATTACTCAAGTGGAAAATAAACATAACACAAAAAGGTTATTAACTGACTGAATATCCTTTTCTTTTCCATTATATTTTGAACAGTTTTATGACTGTTTGATCATTACAGTTTTTTAATCGTTATATATTGGGTGTGCCGACTACTCTCTCATCGCAGCCATGGGTTGAGCTTACAATATGCGGGGTTAAATCGCAAGTGTCTGGAGCGAGCTGCCATTTGGCGCCACTCAGGCGACCTCAATGCAATTGCGGCCATAGGACTGTAGGTTTGATGCACTCACACCTGGGAGGACTCCTACTCTTGATGGGACCCACGTGCTCAAGGTGTGCACATGTGGCTCTCCTCAAACACGGGACCTCCATTTAACGTCCTATCCGAGGGACGGCCCTATTAAACCAAAGCTAGGTGCTCATTTTGCTGAGTAACGAAAGTCGTGTAAAGTGCCTTTCCCATCATTTCAGCGGATTTGAACCCAAGACCTCTAGGGTATGAGACACACACTCCACTACACGATCCCACAAAATTTGAGTTCGCATATCGGTTTATCCCGATCTATTCTCTTTTACAGCATGCCCGGATGGCTACAGCTACAATGCCGGTCTGTGCTACCGATGGACCGAAACCCTGACGTCCGCTCTAGATGCCAACAACGACTGTGCGTCTGACGGGGCGACTCTCGCCTTGCCCCGTAGTCAGGACGAGCACGACTACCTGACGGGCCTGATCTCAGACACCGTCCTGATCGGCATCACGGATGTCCTCCATGAAGGGACGTGGAAGTACTCGGACGGCACTGAGATCGGAGCGTTCAACAAGTTTCTTCCCGAGGCTGATTACCCCAACACCGGCACGATAGACTGTGTGGTCATGTCTAAAGATGACTCCTACATGTGGAAACCCAGTTCCTGTTCCCAAGAACAGTACGGCTATGTCTGTCAAAAAGGTGAGAAGTTTTTGTTTTGTTTTACATAGCAACGGGCTATACTTCTTAGGCTCCTTAATAGATGCCGTACGTTTTTTGATTACCTCTATGAGATTTCATTCAGCGATGTGTGTGTCTCTGTGTGTGTGTGTGTGTGTCTGTGTGTGTGTGTGTGTCGGTGTGTGTGTCTGTCTGTCTGTCTGTCATCAAGGTAGCTAAAAACGGCTGGATGGATTGGTGTGTTGTTGGGGTGTGACAAACGCTGGAAATGATGAGATTTTGGGCCCCCTAGCGGCTTTCCTTGGTACTGCAGCGCAACTTGAGGCGTTGATAGCTCTTGTGCTCGGGAAGAAGTGACATGAGTTTCTTCGTGGAATGTCTTATATTTTTATCTCCATGAAAAATGGAGATATAGTTTTGAGTGTGTCTGTGTGTGTGTGTGTTTGTGTGTCTGTGTGTCCGGATTTTGTAGTGAACATAACTCAAGAACCTCTGAATGGATTAAAATGATATTTGGTTTGTTGGTAGGTGTTGGGAAGACAAAGGTCAAGGTCAATTTTGGGCCCCCTGGTATGTGACCTTGGTACTGCAGCAGAAATTCATTTTTTTGATCTTTTGAACTGGATGTGCTATGGTCGTGATTTTGGGATACCAGATAGCTTGTGACATAAGGGACATCTGGTGTATATTTGGTTCCCCTAGCAGGTTGCTCTGGAACTGCAGGGGCATTTTTGTCAAAATCTTCTAAGGACGATAACTGAAGAAGGGAATGACAAATTTACATGATATTTGGTATGTAGGTAGCTTAGACAGAGATGTACATCATGAAATGCAAATTATGCAAACTGGCACTTAATTTGCATATATAATGAGGAAAATCTGTATTTGCAGTGTTTCCTTTACAGAACTCAGATACGTGCAATATATGTAGTTTGGGGCAGGTGGAACATTATCAGATACCTAATATGCAAATAAGTCCTTAATTTGCATAATTAATGCAAAAGTGCCATAATTCATCGATGTGGTAAATGCTTGGACAATCAACATAGTAACCAGCGTAGGTTACTTACAGGTGTACATAACTTAGCATAGATTATGCAAATGTGGAAGTCATTTACATAATCAGACTATTTTTATCTGGGACTTGCCTAACTATGTGTCTGTTTGTGTGTGCATGTACAATGTATGTGTGTAGTTTATGTTTGTGTGAGTGTATGGGCACGTATTGTTTAATGTAGAAAGAGACACTTTTTAAAAAGTAAAAACTTGTATGTTTGCAGAGGATAGCTCCCTGTACCCTGTTCTCCTGATGGGCAGTAACCACCACATCCTGAGGGTGGAGTTGGACGGGGGAGACGACTACTTCGCCGAAACTGAGGACGACATTCTGTTTGAGTCCGCCAACGACAGTGTCAGCATTATAGGTAAACATCATGGTCCATGCTTTGCTCCAGCTCTTGTTCAATCCTTTTATACCGACAATAGAATAGCATTCAAGTTATACATGCATGAGAATTTGGGATGCATTCAAGTCCGAAATGCAGTGTCTGTTGTTACTTTGGCAAGCTCTGTAACAGTTCTTCTTTTTACTTTAGCAAGGAGTTTTCTGGGAAAATCATTTTTCTCCTTATAAACATGACAGTAAGTTTTTTTAATGGATGGTACATAACTCATAAGGTCATCTGCTTATATTATTGCTCAGGAAGAATTAGAATTTCCTGTTTTAACTTAAAATTCACTAAAACTCACACTGTGGAAGGGGGGAATCCTGCCTTGTATACTACTTAAAATGCAGATCTAACTTGATTATATCCAACAATGCCTGTTTTACCTGTGCCAGGTGTGGCCTTCCATGTGAGAAGACAACAGGTGTACTACAGCGACACGGCAGGTACAGTGGGGCGTGTCTCCATGGTGGACTCCAGCGACACAGACGTCATCCTGACAGGTGTCCATCAACTGTCATACCTGTCTGTGGACTGGTTACATGACAGGCTGTACTATGTGTCAGGTAAGATTTTTGTATACTTCACTCACTCACTCACTATCGAATTTATAGTCCGTTGTTCCCTGTCTTGCAAGGGCTGGACATTTCGTCAAGTCGTTTCGGTCTGATTGATGCCCTCCATCCGCCTCTGTCAAGGGGGTTGGCTTTAAAAATCATTTTGATTTTTGCATGGACTTTATTTTGTAGTAAACAGGAAGGAGGTTTCCAATTGAAGCAATTCTGTAGTACAGCAGATTAAGTAACACTAAAGGTAACGATACTTTCATAGTGGTATCATGAAGTTGTGATAGAGAGGTCATCGCAAAAATCTTGAAAACAAAACCACCAGGAACATTTCAAGATATAAAATATGTAGTCTTCCGAGGACCCATTGGGATACCATGTCTCTTTCCAGCTGACGAACTTTCTGAAAATTCTGAAAATTCTTTTCTTCTGACATCTCAACAATTAGAAAAGTATATTATTTGAAAAAGAACAATGAATTCTTCCTAATCCTAGTGTAGTTGTACTGATAGTTGAATAACATATTAATCTGTCCACAACTATTACCGGTAACCATGGAGTTAATACAAAGCCAATGTTTTTCTGGACTGGCATCTTCCTCTGGTAAGTATTAACTAGTACTACTTAATAGGTAGAATGAAGAACGCGGTGTACTGATAGTTGATATAGTATTTGTATATATATTTATCATCAGGCAGGGACGTGATGAGATGTTCGCTGGATGGAAGCCAACAGGAGGTGGTGCTGCAGTACCTCTCTCAATCACCAGGGGAGCTGCTGGTCAACCCCTACCATGGGTGGGTGTCACCATAGAAAAGTTTTGTGTCTTGTCTTGTTTCATGCTTCCGAATCACTCTTGGAGAAAAGAATTTGAAAATTAGTCAATGAAGGTTAGACATTGAAGATCACAGTTCCTCAAGCAACTGGATTTATTTTCAAAATGTTGTGGAGATGTTTTTTTCATAATTTGAAAATGTGATTTGCTTTAATAACTCAAACGGAAGGTTCTAGTGAATACCAGAACTAAGGTCAGTTTGATTGTGGAAAGCTTTTCTTCAGATTTTACTACTTATTTTGGAACATGCCTTCATGTACTCTTTTCTTTGTTATATATGAACTTTATTGCACGACATTTGCACATGGTACAAAGAATGGCAACGAATATTACACAAAGTACAAAGATAGGTATAAAGAATAAGTCTTAACATCCTAAATAACATAATGAGGGCTAACACAAGTCTTTGATATAAGATAACAATGGAGTTGGGCTAATCATTAATTTCATTATTTTTTCTAATAGCAAAGCAGTCTTTGATATATTTGCCTATCTTTGCATTATGGGATTTGTGGCATCTAAAGATATATACAAATCTGTCTGTAACATCGAGTCTCTTGAAATCTGCTGTACTGGATTCGAGAAATGTGAATAATTCATTACGTAAAATAGCGTATCTAGAACATTCCATTAAGAAGTGAAATTCATCTTCAATATGCTTTGGACAGAAAGGGCAGAACCTTTGGTCAGGGGCTATATTGTAGTATCTGCCTGTTTCAATATTCAATTTATGGCTACTGATTCTGAACTGAGTTATCGCTTTTCGAATTTCAAAATTATTTATATCATGAAGGTATGTTTCTTGCTCATAACATTGTTTTGACTTGCTAAGAAAAGACAGTTTTGAATTGTTTTCAATAGAATTAAACCACTTCTGTATATATGTATCTTGTAGCCGGAGGCGCAGTTGGTTGACAATATAATCTATATTATAAGCCTCAGGTTTCATCCATATGTGTCCCAAGCCATGGTAACATAGAATGTCCTTTACATGATTGATCCAGTCTTGATTACCAGTAAGTACAGTGTTGTATGCATCGCGAAGTAGAGAGTCCTCAGGTAAGTTTACCAAACGGTGCCAGTATTTAATGAGCTGAATTCTAGCAGATATAATAATGGGAAAAGTTCCTAACTCTCCTCGCACGCCGTCATTAGATGATTTTGAATGAACACCAAGTAGAAATTTCTGAAAACGTGTGTCAAGTATGTCAAATTCCGGAATATCTAAAGGGAGGCGTGTGTTATCGATTGAAAAGTTATCCTTTTCTAGATCAAGCCCAGACGAATGTATTAAGAACATGTCCTTGTCTGATCTTCTTTCAAAATTAATGATATAAGAATGAGTTAGATCAGTGCAAGTGCTCTTTCGAATCGACAGTGGAATATTATCGTCGATCTGAAGTTTATTCAATAAGAAAGAGAGAGTATTTTTCGGAGAGGATACAGGGGTGTTTTTTGAGACAATAAGTTTCAGTGTTTTCGAGGTATGGTCAAAGCATGTTAACTCAGATCCATACATGAGGATAGGCTTTACAAATTTTTCGAAAAGATCTTTACCTAGCGTTATGGAAATATTTTCCGAAGATAAAAGTGTTTTTAATTTAAAGATAGCTCTCATAGCTTTGGTCTTTAGAAATTTTCTGGCTGTTTTAAATTTACCTGAGGACGTAAGAGGGAATCCAAGGTAGGTGTAACTGTCTGTAACTTCTATTTCACTAATTATAGATGAAGAATTCTTTTGACATTTTCTTTGTATTGCCTTTAGAGAAGATGAGAACTTTTGTTTTAGATACATTAACTAAGTTTCCAATCATCACAATATGTTTGCAGAGTATTGATGCATTGTTGAAGTCCCTGCTTTGACAATGAAATCAAGGCAAGATCGTCTGCCCAGGACAGTCAATTAATAGATCTAGAAGTTAAAGTAGCTGCATCACATTGGTCACGGTCAAAACATTGCGGCAGATCATTGTTATGTGACCCTTACCTTCTTCCTCATTATCTCGATGAAAAGTAGCCTGTGTAGGAGGATTTGAGCTTCTCATGAATAGAGGAAGATTGAAAATGCAGCGTGCAGTTAAATGCATTAATAACATTGTCAGTACCTTTGTATTTGTAGGTTCCTGTACTGGACCCAGTCTGGTGTGGGAGGGGGGCTGTACAGAATGGACCTCGCACATGTCGGCATCAACGCCACCAACACCACCCAGCTCATCGCAGAGCAAGACCACCTACAAGCCATCACCATCAGCTACTCCTCCCTCCGTCTCTTCTTCCCAGACAAACAGATGAACGTCATGCTCTCCACGTTCATCGATGGCAGCGACCGTGAAGACTTCCACGCGAACACCGTGAGCCCCCAGCTCACCGATGTCAAGAGCCTGACGCACTTCGAGGAGAGTTTCTTCTGGACTAGCGGGGATGACACAGTCTATAGAGAAGAGTTGAATCGGAATACCGGACAGTTTGTTCACAACCAGTTCACCTTCAACTTTGACTTCTTTTTAGAGCCTTTTGTAGGTCTGGAGATGTACCATCCATCCATGCAGCCCATACCAGTTCCAGCCAACCCTCCACAGGACTTAAGGGTTTTGTTTGGAGATGAGTCTGTTTTTCTGAGCTGGTCTGAACCGGAACAACTCAGCACATTTGGTGAGAACTGCACCTTAACAAACATAGAGATTTACGTGTAAGAATAGTTTCAATTTGTTTTTTAACCTCCAGGCTGCTATAGAGGATTAGCACCATATTTCGATTTGTGTTTGGCACTATATCTAAATGTGTAATGGTTTTGTAATTTAGGCAGCAGGGAAAATTTTCAAATGTGTAATGAAGTCTTTGCAACCTCATACCACCATCCAATTATAGATTTTACCACCAAACTGCTTTTAACCGACCAAACGTAATCAATGCAAAACCAAGAGTATCACATTGTCAGTAGATTATACTTGATCCAGGTCTACTGTTGAATGCTATGATTACCATGTTTCGTCCTGTTTCACTACATTGTTGTTTCTCTTGCCTCTTTGTCCTCTTTGTCCTCTTTTGTAGAAATGCCTTGTGTGGTTTGAATTATTACAAAATATTCTCTTTCTAGGTAAGGGAGCCTGGGCAGACTGGACATATGAACTTGAAGTTCAAAACTTGGACAACCAAGATGAAAACTCCACCAGAGTATCTGACATCACAGCACACAACTACACACTCCATGGGCTGGAGAAAGGAACACAATACAGCTTTTCTGTCAGGGCTTACTCACAGGGGGGTCAGGGCCCATGGAGCAGCAGTTTTGTGGGGAAAGTGTACTCACAGGGTAAGTTTGTCACTCAAAACTAGTCTTACTGTACTCATAAGTCTTCCAATGAAGGTTTTTCTTTTTCTCTAATCTTTTTAAATGAGTCAGTCCATAAATATTTTTTCTTGTTGTTGTCGTGTTTTTGAAAGAAAAAAGTGAATTATTAAAGCCTCAAGAATTTAAACCCCTTTGCGAGCCTTTCGTGTTTTCCTTATTCCGAAAGACAAACAAATGTCCGGCAGTGGAACTGCAGGTTATCCTATGGTAGTATAGGTTGGGTAGTTCGTACTTGACTTGTAAAATGTGAAAATAAACAATACAGAAGGCCTAAAGCCAGTGAAAACTTTCCCACATAGGTCCAGGCATTTCACTTTCATTAATAATGACCTTTAAGACACCAGTTGACGAAATATTTCGTAGACATGTTCCTATATTATTCAAAACGCTCCTCACAGGTAAGGTTCAAAGATTATAACTTGTTACAAGTATCTAATGACAATGTATTGCAAAATGGTTGGATTTATGCGTTTGTGTGCTTAAAGATGTATGAATGTGTGTATGCAGTGTGTGTGTTTGTGTGTGTATGTGTGAGAGAGAGAGTGTGTGTGTGCGTGAGTATGTGAGCGTGTGCGTGAGTGTGTGCGTGAGAGAGAGAGAGCGTGAGAGAGAGAGAGCGTGTGAATGTGTGTGTGTGTGAACGCGCCTATGTGTGTGTGTGTGTTTAAGTGTTTGTGCGTGTGCGTGTGTGCGCGCGCGTGTGTGTATTGTGTTATCTAAATGTAATAACTTACATACTTTTCGCCTTCTTGTTTTTTCCAGGTGCTGTGATACCACCTCCTCCGTTAGGTGAGTTACTCGGTTACATCGGTATGGAATATAGAGCTACATGTAGTTAACATGACCCCACTACAGTCACATTCTTTTTCATTCTTGATCTTAGAGTAGATAATCAGAGGCTTTCCTTGTTACTTCATGTAAGTCTTAATAGGCTGGGACTAAACGTAGTATTAACTAACATAAGTACATCTATTCTCTAATAATTACAGTATGTCCGGACGGCTACAGCTACAATGCCGGTCTGTGTTACCGATGGACCGAAACCCTGACGTCCGCTCTAGACGCCAACAACGACTGTGCGTCTGACGGGGCGACCCTCGCCTTGCCCCGTAGTCAGGACGAGCACGACTACCTGACGGGCCTGATCTCAGACACCGTCCTGATCGGTATCACGGATGTCCTCCATGAAGGGACGTGGAAGTACTCAGACGGCACTGAGATCGGAGCGTTCAACAAGTTTCTTCCCGAGGCTGATTACCCCAACACCGGCACGATAGACTGTGTGGTCATGTCTAAAGACGACTCCTACATGTGGAAACCCAGTTCCTGTTCCCAAGAACAGTACGGCTATGTCTGTCAGAAAGGTGAGGAGCTCTATGTATGTATGTATGTATGTATGTATGCGTGTGTGTGTGTGTTTGTACATGTGTGTGTGTGTGTGTGTGTATGTGTGTGTGTGTTTGTGTGTGCGTGCGTGCATGTGTGTGTCTGTGTGTGTGCATATGTGTCTGTGTGTGTGTGTGTGCATATGTGTGTCTGTGTTTGTGTGTATGTGTATGTGTGTGTGCATTTGTGTGTCTGTGTTGGTGTATGTTTGTTTGTATGTGTGTGTGTGTGTGTGTGTGTGTGTGTGTCTATGTGCATTTACGTTTACATGTGTCTGTGTGTGTCTATCTGTCTGTATGTATGTGTTTGCATCTGTGTGTGTTTGTGTACCTGTCTGTCTGTCTGTTGGTCACTAGTACTAATATATGTCAAAACGGATGGAAGGATTGGTTGGTTTTATACTTGGTGTTTTGGTAGGTGATGACAACAACTGGTACTGATTAGATTTAGGTTTCCCTGGCGGCATTGTATAGTCCTGCAGCGGAACCTCTGATTTTTTTATATCTCGTGTTCTACCACCTTTGGTTTTGTTTTGGTAGCAGATAACTTTTGATATCATTGAAAAGTGGTCTAGTTTTGGGTTATCTAAGAACCATATTGGTGTTGTTTTTTTCAGATGGCGACATGACTAAACTTCCTCAGCTAGGTGAGTACATTTTTACCCCGGCATTGGCCATGGTGCTAGTTGGTGTGACTTGATAACAGTCACTTTCTTACGATCACCTACAATTCTCAAATAGAGTACCGTACAACACGAGGTTGGAATTTAGGTGAAAAGGAATAGAGGGGGCATGATTTGAGTATTTAAATTTCTAACAGGCAAGGAGATGGTACACATAGATCGGAGGGTCAGTACCAGACAACTAGAGTCAATCTCTCGTTGGCTGGGGTTAGTGATAACTGTAAGACCAGCTGCTAGGAGCGCGATTTTAGTCAGGCTATGCCAATGGCCAAATCCGCAGTGCGTCGCCATTCCTTTGTTATGTACAGTAATAAAATTACAACAGCAACGAAACTCATTACCAGCAGAAGTAGTGACAGCAAAGTCAGTGAACAGCTTTTTATAACACGGTTGGATTAATGTGCTGGGGGAAGAAGTTGGATTTGTACTGTGAGGGGGACAGCGAAGCAACTGAATTCATCAAGTATCACCATGGTAGAGTAGATAATCAAAACCTTGCCTTCTTCCCCAGATGAGTCTGAAGTGGATTGTTCTAAATGCAGTGACTAAGATAGATACCAGAGGATACATTATAAACTGACTAAAAGCGGTTTTGTTTTGCCGGCCGCAGTGAAATTAGACAGATACAGAACACCTAGTGTCCTGCTTTTTGTGTAACGCTGTGCACACTGTAACGACTTTGATGTCATTATCTTGTAGAGTGCCCTATTGGTTATACCGGTGTGGAGGGTACGAAATGCTACAGAGTGGTCCCGGAGCCGGACAGCGCCATCACGGCGTTAGCAGAGTGCCAGGCTGAGGGAGCAGACGCAGTCCTGCCTACATCAGACCTGGAGCACTACTACCTCAAGTCACTCGGCCTGGGGACCCACTGGATAGGTAAGGTCCACATCATTTGTGCTTTGCTTCTATTGTCTTCTGTGTCGGCACAATCCGCCATACGTGCAAATACGTGCTATCTACGTGCCAAGACGTGGGCAATCTTATGGGATCCGTAAGTTGTAATAAGTACCGCCTCCGTACGAACTCGTAGGGAATCCGACTGATTTTGGGGCACGCAGACACACCGTATAACTTTACGTACAGGCAAAACCTTGTGTGCCATCGGGCTGCGGATTCGCCCCCCCCCCCCCATACGTGCTATGGGCAACGTGCCTGACCGTTTTCAGAAATACGTGGCGGACGTGGCCTCCCCCCAAAAACGTACGGACAAATTGCACGTGCGGCGGGTTGTGCCCTTAGCTCAAGTCAGAGAGCTAAGAAAAGTCTTTTCGTTGAGTCAGATGTCTCTTTTTACAGCCTCTTCTTCTATGAGGGCACAATTCGTTACAATAACTTTTTTTATGGCACTTGAACCTGTTCCACAAGACTTTATTGTTACCGTCACCAAAAACGTAACGGTTACGTTTTCGGTAGCATTCGTATGTGTCTGTTTGTGTATCTGTAAACATTAACATCGTTAAACATAACTTATGTAAATCAGTGCCTCATTTGCATACTCAATGAGGAAATGCTACAATGGCCTACATCGTTCATATAAGACTTCTTTGGGTGAAGATCATCAACTTGCAACATATACAATTTATGCAAATGGAAACCTTATATGCATAATCAATGATGACAATTGTAATGCAATATAAACGTCATTCGTCGAGGGTAGGAGCTCATGCATGGAACTGTAGTTGAGAACTTTTCAATCTTTCCTTCCATGCTTGAAGTATAGTAACTGTTATTATGGGACCTCTTCCCCACGCAGGTGTAAGTGATGCCGAGCCCCGTTCTACGGAGGGGAACTGGGTCTATCTAACTACTGGCCTTCCACCACTGGGTTCTTTTAACAGGTATGAAATGTGACGTATTACTTTTGCAAAATCATGCCCGTAGGCTAACTGCATGAACATTCTCAAGAGAAAGTAAATGAATACACAGACTCAGTGTATGACAATGTATAGACAACAAAAGATACAGTCTAATACTACACATATACGTTACATCACAACAGTTTCAGTTACTACGTACACAATACTGGACTACATTGAGTTGAATCTACGGTAAATAATAACTCTTATATCTAATAAACTGTAAGGAACATCTATAACTGGGTTTGACTTCTTCTTTGAAGACAGTCACAGATTTAACGAACTGTCCAACATTCTGCAAAATGTTTTTTTGTGTATAATGTTTAAGATTGTAAAAGTTCGGTGAAATTGTGGCGACTGTTTCTTTCCGCGGTAGTTAGTACATTGATTAAAAAGGTGTATTGCATTCATTAAACAATATTTACACAACCTCTCGTAGACAGGGATCTTTTTATAGCGGCCCCTTTCAATTTCAATTGTGATATAACGTTATAATCAATATGTAGCACACGGTAAGATGGCAAGGAACTCGTTTTCTCACCAAATGTTTGCAGCATATCATGGAGCCTGGACCAAAATTCTGGAGAATTCTGCCAGAATTCTCCAGAATTTGCGTTGTTCCTGGAGACATCTAATTGCAATCTACATATTAATTACCTTTTAATATACCATACTTGCATTAATTCATTTGGTTAATCGATATTCAAATGATTAAGGTTTGTCCGGAATTCAACTGGAAGTCTAAAGCTAATTTAGTTTATTACTAATTAGTTTATCACTAATTCTACAGGTGGGGTTCGACTGCGAACACTGATGATCTAGACTGCGTGGCAATGGACTCCGCTGAGGCTTACCAGTGGGCACCAACCTACTGTTTAGACGACCTTGCTTGCGTGTGTCAGAAAGGTATGTTCATTGCTACATAACGATACTGGATGGGCAGTAGCTTTATACGTCTATGACACAAACGTTAATGTATTATGTTTGCCAATATAGAAGAACTTTATTGCTCAACGATCGTACACGGTACAATGTATGGCAGAAAATATTATATGTCAAGTGCCAGATACACCAAATGCGTACCTAAGGCTAGCGTCACATTTCCAAAACGAGCCGGCCGGGCTGTTTGTGGAAACGAAAAATAGAAATACATACAATGAATGAATGAAGACATTTATTGTACATTCATACCAACTGGGTTCAGTACAGGTCACAATAAATGATACGACATGATATAATGATACAAAGAATCTACACTACTCAAGAATCGTATTCTACTGCGTACATTCGGCTTCTTCTCGTTTCTTTGTGATATTGAAAATGTAAGAACAGATATGCTTTATAAGTAAAGGTTTGTCTAGATTCATAAGGAATATAAATTTGTCTATATTACTTAGTCGTATGAAGTGGGGGAACATGCTTGATTAGTTGTACTGTAAGGAGTTGTTATAGTCTTTACGAAAGTCGCTGTACTTCTGTCGGGTCAATAAATTAAAGATTTCTTTTTTTCTTACAAAAAAATATGCACGAATATCATGCCCACGACTATTATCTTTACGTCTTGTGTAGCTTGGTGTCTTTTATTTTTCGTTCCCGAAAGCTGCCCGGCCGGACCCCGGTTTGGAAATGTGACGTAGGCCTTAGTGGTGCAGTCAATCAGCAAAAGTCATTATATCAAATCCATAAAACCAGACTTTCTATTACAATGCATAAGGCAGGGGACTTTTTAGCATGCTTTGTCAAGTCAATCAAAGTTGTAAGAATTCAGAGGGGCGAGTAGAACAGAAACAAACAAACATGCCGACACTCGGGATCGAACAGCAGCGAACCCACTGCGCTAGAAAAGGCTGATTAGCCGATTTTGGCTGAAGTTTGACGCTTAACTTAAGCCCACCACTGTTACAAAGTCATTTAATCTTAGCTTGAGAGTGCTGGCAACTTAAATGAGTTGTATTTACTGTGCTTACGCTTTGGTGTCTATCAGACACCTTCCTCAGAGCTTCTGACTGGAGTTCTGCTTCTCGCCGCTATATGTAGCCGATGTAGTAATGCGCCACCTACATCGGCTACCGAATCGTACTCACAGTAAATATATTTTGTACAAGAATTCTCCTATATCCTAAATTCTACCAACCTGATGAAATTATTTTCGGAACTTTAATGAGTGTTTTTCGTCCGTCTTGTCCAGCTCCACCTGACCAGTGCCCACCACTGGCGGCCCCAGAGAACGGAGCGGTCAGCGGGTCAAGTTTGCCAGAAGGCGTGGCGACATTTACCTGTGACGAAGGATACAACCTGGATGGTGCCTCTACAACCACCTGCCAGGCTGACTTAAGCTGGAGCAATGACAACCCAACTTGCAACAGTGAGAAGCGCCAAAATGTGGTTGGAAGTTCTGCATGTGTGTGTATGTCTATGCGTGTGTGTATGTACATATGTGTGTATGTAACGTTATGGTATTTGTCACAGAGTAATGATTAACATAGTGTGATGTAGGCTGTGTGGTTGAAAGTTCGTGTGTCCCTGCATGTGTGTATTACGTACATATGTATGTATGTATGGTATTTGTCACAGAGGAGTAATAGATATATTCTAATGTAGGCATAATAAACTAGTGCATATCTAATCGCGTTCATCTTAACATAGAGATGTGAATCGGAGAATAAGGTCATTAAGGGATAACACCTATATTCGTAACAGCCAGATGTTTAAAGCTGTAAAGAAGGAGCTTCTTATGGTGAACCATGCACAAAGTAGCTGTAACAAACCGATTTAGCTTTTGAAGATGCTGTAGATTGCCTTTAAGTTGTAAACAGAATAGCCCTTTAACATCAATTTAACCCAACTTAATGAGAGAGATTATACTTAGTTTTAGAGTTTCGGTTCCTGGCTGAGGTCAGTCTGTCACAAGTTATTGATTGTGGTCGAGATATCTCACTTGTAGAATGGTCCAATAAAACTTAACATGGGACTTTCTACCTCTCCGACTTTTACTTGTGCGCGGTGCTTGTAAACTCACCTCACCTCACCTCACCTCACGAGTCCCGAAGCCACCACCCTACCTAAATAGAAGACCGGTGGCATAGACACATGTATGTTTGTACGTGCACGTGCATGCTCGCTTGTGCATCTGTGTATATGCTTGTGTGTGTGTGTGTGTGTGTGTGTGTGTGTGTGATTGTTTAAGTAGGGGACTGTAATGTATATAGGTTTACAGCAGTACATGTATGAATGCATGGGTGTTTGTGTGTCTGCGTCTGAGTGTGTGTATGTGTGTCATGACCATGTCAGTCGCCCAGTGCCTGTAACACTAAGAGATACTACGTACGGTAATACATGTACATACATGTTCACCAGCAGTTTATTTCCTGCCAACCATGAACACTAGCTAGCCTATGACGATCTGTTAAAAAATACATCAACAACACAAAAAAAAACAATAGTGCTCTCTTGTGTGTTATACCTTTCTTTGCAATTAGAATTCAAGGTCAATAGTTCTTGTACTAAGCAAGTAATGGGTAGTATCTTAGGTAAAGAATAATTAATCATCGAAATGTGTTACAGCAGTATAAAGTTTGAGAAGACACAAAGAAGGAAAGACTTGTGTTTTTTGTTTGCTAGGCCATGTTAAGTTGATTTTATAGATGACATCCGCACGCGCATCAAATTATGGCCGTTTTGAAAGAAACATAATTCAACCATACAGTAAATCGTACAAAGCAGCTGCTAAATGAGTAAATATATGCCGTAGATTGCAAACAAATATCGGATAACGTACATTTATGTCATAGAATGCCAATGTCAATTCCAATAACTAAAATGATGAAATAAAATGTTAGGTATACCATACTCTTCAGTCATTTGTTCAACCTTCCTGACCACCATTAGATTTCATAATGAAGGCAACTTTTATTTTTGACCTAGCTTTTTTTCATTCACACGCTCCCACTAGTTTTGGTGTTTCATGTGGATGTCATCCATATAATCAAATCAACTTGGTTTTTATTTATCATTATTCCAGTTGGAGAAGTAAAATATGGAGTTTTGGCTTTCCCAGTCCTTTTTCCGTGTTCAAGTCGGGGCAAATTTTCTACTACACATCTTAGTTTAAAATTTTGCCATCAGAATATTTGGGGAAAAGTTTTATTCGCAGACTGCAACCACTGTCTCTCCAGTTCGCATAACTTCCC